>CM077786.1:1412922-1473793 GCA_039737535.1 Lagodon rhomboides
ACTTCATCCTGTAGCTGTTCTTCCCCTCTTGGATCTTCTTCCTCAGCTCCTTCTGCACAGCCTTCAGCTCCTTCTTGCTGCCTGACCTAAAGGCCCTTTTTTTCTCCTTAAGGAGAGCCAGGATTATTCCAGGGTTTGTTGTGTGAAAAACACCGTATGTGTAAAAGTTTATGTAGTCCGTTATGCAGACTGTTAGACTGTCGATGTCCTCCCCCATGAGAAACACACAGTTCTTCCAGCACAGTTGAGTCAAAACAGTCCCTCAGAGCCTCTTTGGACTCCTCAGTCCATGCCTTAACTGTGCAGGTTTTCGCAGGTTGCCTGTTAAACAGGGGCTTGTACACAGGCAGGAGATAGACCAGGTTGTGGTCAGATCTCCCCAGGGGAGGGAGGGGCGATGAGTTGTATGCGTCCTTGCTGTTGGCATAAAATAAGTCCAGTGTTTGATTGTCTCTGGTGTGGCAGGTGACAATATAGGCAGGGTGGAGGACAGGGAGGCATGATTGAAGTCCCCAGAGATCAGGGAGAGGGCCTGTGGGTGCTGTGTCTGCAGTGAGCTTGTGACTGAGTGGAAAACATCACAAGCTGTATCAGGGTTAGCAGAGGGGGGGACATACACTGTGATCACGATCACCTGTGTAAACTCACTCGGAAGGTAGTACAGCCTCATGCTAACTGTTAAAAGTTCAATGTCCTTACTGCAGACTTGTTCCTTAACAGTGATGTGCTCAGAGATACACCATCTGTCATAAACAAACACAGCCAGCCCTCCTCCTTTCCTCTTACTGCTCTCTGTCGTCCTGTCTGCCCGAAGCAGTTGAAAGCCATCCAGATTAGCGTCCATGTCCAGGGTCCACGCAGTTAGCCACATCTCTGTGAGCACCATGATGCTGCACTCACAGTAGTCCCTCTGATGCCGGGTCAGTGCTGTTAGCTCATCCATCTTGTTGGGGAGAGATCTTAGATTCCCCATGATGACAGACGGGAGGACGGGTCTGTAGCGTCTCCTCCTGCTATGGCGAGCAGCTCTGGCACGTTACCTACACCTCCTTCTCTACAGCTTGCGGGGGACATTGGGCTGCTCACGCGCTGGCACTGCAGCACTACTGAGGGCCAACAGCTGATCCCTACTGTAAACAATAGGACTGCATACAGGTTTCCCGGACATGGCTGAAAACAGCGAAAAAAGCAGTGATAAGACCAGAGCAAAAAAAGCAAATCTGGTCTCCATACTGCCTGGAGAGAGAGCTCCAAAAAGAA
This sequence comes from Lagodon rhomboides, assembly GCA_039737535.1. NCBI lineage: Eukaryota > Metazoa > Chordata > Actinopteri > Spariformes > Sparidae > Lagodon > Lagodon rhomboides. Next base: position 1,414,183 of record CM077786.1, read on the forward strand.
GTAATCAAAAACAGTTAAAAATAACAAAAAGAAATAGAAGGAGAAAAAAGCTCAAAGGTGAGCGAGAGCTGCTGTAACAGTCTGCCACTCAGGTGGCGCCATCTTACCATGGATACCCTGGTTAGGTCTGATCTCCCAATTTTAGGTTATGGTGTATGCGTTGAAGACATGGATTCTGCATCGATGCAGTGCCACAGCATACACGTATATATTGAACACAGCCTACATACATTAGATAGATTTTTTTAGATACATGGTTTTTACCGGACTATTGCACAGGGCAGCCTTTTGTTACTGGGACAATGCACGCAGCACAAGGGCCAGCACTCACCCCCTGACGACAACCTCTGTGGAGGAAGACAGACGGGGATTGGGACAGGCACAGGCAAGAGGCACAGACAAGGACAGACTGGCAATCATCATCAAGCTGCACCTACTTTGCACAAGCAACTGTATCCTGCCGGCTGCAGTATCTTTGGAAGACGATGGTATGGTCAGGGGACAAGGGGCCCATGGAGCAGTGAACATGCTCTTTGTTTTAACCTTTTTCTGCTTTAATGCTATGGGGAGTCTTTTAAAAGATCCCTCTTAGGAGTTTGGGGGGGTAGTTTCATCCAAGGAATCCATGGGAGGAGTTTTCTGATAATCCTTTCATTTATCTTATGCCATTTCCCTCTTGCACGAATAGGGAAGCCACTGTTTAATACTTCTTTCATGCCAGGGTTGAGGTCTTTTCCATGTCCAAGAATGATGTGTATGGATGCCTAAAATCTTATGGCAACGTCTAGAATCAGTGCCAATTATCAAGTTACTTTTACCACAGGTCTTCTTTCTTGTGACACAAACAAGCCTTTCATTTTGCACTCACTTTTCCAGAGATCATATATCTGGCTATGTTATTTTACACAGCCTACAGTGTTTCCCTAAGAATCCATCTTTAATTGTGGCGTTGGCTGTCCAGCTGGGGTGCCAGAGAGCATGCGCACTTGAGACTTCTGCCGACCGAGTCGGCTAACTTCCGGCAAGGTAACTTGGATGGGGATGAAATGTAATCGAGTGGCTTTTCTAGACTCTCCAAATTTTATTGGACCAAATTGCCCAAATTCTGACAGTAAAACAAGTCATTTTGTGGGGGTTGTGAGGCTTTTATTACTGTTTTACAGACGCGACATTCACAATGTTAGCTTCTTGGGCAGACAATTCATGCTGGTGTATCGGGCTGCATCGGGTTTGGGCTTAAAAACCTGTGGGCCGGGTCGGGTTGTAATTTTCAGGCCCGTTGAAAACTCTAATTACATGAGAATGATGAGCAATGGTGATTTATTAGTGTCAATGTTAATTGGTATTGCATACTTCCCAAAATCTGGCAGCCACGGCACCTTATTCTGATAAAATAGCAAACGGTCAAGGCTGAGAAGTGTTGGATGAGCAGCAAATGTCCATTTTAGGCTACATCATAGCATTTGAGATATTTAGGTTAAAGGTGTGTTGAAAGGCTGCATAGTAGTTTGAATTTGTAGCAACCCTCTATGCTGTGGTTAAACATGTTTAAAAAAACAGATTTTAAAACTGCTAAATGATAAGCAAAAGCTTTGCAATTTAAGCATTACTAAAGTGTAAAAGAAAGTATGAAAGTATTATTAGCAAAAGGTATGCTCACATTGAATAAGAGTAAGACAGCGTCAAATTCAAAGCAGCCCTGTTTTTAGCCTGATACAAATTCATGTAATAGCTTTTTAAAGGAGGGAGCACCTTTTAACCTGAAGAGTTAGAATTGAGCTGCTATACCAGGTAAATTCGGAAAATACATATTAGAGATGATTTCAATAATTAGAGTTGGGTTTGGGATATTAGTAAAATACATTCCTTCGGGGAACACATACATAAATTAATTAATTATAAGGGGCCGGTCTAAGTCAAAAATCCCAGGGACGATTTTTCAGTCCAGCCCTGTCTCGGTGATAAGGCCAGCCATCTTCTTTGCAGAGGAAGTTACGGTTAAGCCAACTACGTTAAATAGTCCTCCTATTCTTTGTCGGTTTTACCGGCGGACTAAAAACCACTGTATCTGAGTATATAACATCATGCTATTCACTTACGGGTGCACTGTGTTGAGTGAGAATGCGACGCGCAGCTCCAAAAATAGAAAAGCAATATGTGGCGGCCATTGTTGATATTGTGGTGGGCCGCCACAAATAAATCAATGTGTGGGAAACACTGGTGCTGATTGTCGTGCACAGTATGTTTACTAGGACTAGATGTTAAGAATCCCTTGATAAAATCAGCACAACACTGTTGATGGAGTCCTCTTGGGTTAGGGTCTGGATTGAGGGGGAAGTCCGCCTGATGCCGCCAGTATGACACATCATCAGTTGTGCACCCTGGCCTCATTGGGTGTTTTGGCCTTTTATCACAGTACACCCTCACACAAGGATGGCCCACCAAAGGCTGATCAGACCTGGGTGTGTGTCGCACTGGAGGCTCCATGTGGTCACTTGGCAGCCCATACCGTCTCCTTCCGCTTCATCCACAGCCAGTGGCTGCTTCTTTCTGCAGCAGTTGTGAGCTCTTTGATGGTCTTCCACTGAGCCTGTCCTCTTATTCCAACCTCTTTTAGTAGCCTTGCGGTTGAACTGGCTACAAAGCCCCTGCAGCCCACTGGACGCACGAATACATTCCAGCCCTGGTTCTCTGCCGCGACAGCCAAGTTTGCATATTGCAACCATTTCCTTTCAAACGCCTCATCGATGGCTTCCTCCCAAGGGACTGTCAGTTCCACAATGAGGAGACGTTGGCAGGATTTGGACCAAAGGACCAGGTCTGGGCGCAGGTTGGTCGCTGCAATTTCGGGTGGGAAGATGAGCCTCTGCTTTAAGTCTACCCGCATTTCCCAGTCCCGGGCTGCACTCAATGGGTATGAATCTGTAAGCGACCGGTTGGTCGGCTGTTTCTCCCCTTCCTGGATGAAAGATGCTGGTTGTCGGAAGGTAGTCTCGGCTTCTGGGGGCATGGCATTTGCGATTACCCTCTTACTCTCCAGTGCAGCAGCCAGGCACTTCAGCACTTGGTTGTGGCGCCAGGTGTATCTACCTTGAGTAAGGCTGGTCTTGCAACCCACCAGGATGTGTTTCAGGGTTGCTGGGGCAAGACACTGGAGACAGGCTGGATTCTCTCCAAACCAGAGATGTAGGTTGGCTGGAGAGGGCAGGACATCATATGTGGCTCTGATGGTAAAGCTCAGCACATCGGACTCCATGTTCCACAGCTCGCTCCAAGTGATCTTCCTCCTTTCCACGCCATCCCACCTCATCCAGCAGCCTTGCTTGGCTTGGGACACAGCTCTGGCACCCCTGTCTGCTTCTTCCTGGTGGCGCACCTCCACAACCACCAGATGCCTGCGTTCAGCTGGAGTAGCCTTCTGCCATGTGGGTGTTGTTGCTTCCAAACCTAGGCCCCCTCTGCCATGTTGGACTTGGCCCACTATGTCCCGGTGTCTCAGAGCGGACTTTGCCTGTGTCACTGCTGCACCTCCTCCCTGTGGCTAAGGTAGGAGAAGCACCTCTGACAACAGGATCCCGGGATTCTGTGAGAGTCATCTCAAGCCTTGCTTTAGAGCATTTATACTCCTCCACCAGGCTTGAGATTGGCAGAGAGAGGGCTCCGTTGCCATACAGGCCTATGCGGCTGAGGCATCTGGGTAGTTCCTCACTTGCACATTCACCAATCGCTCCAACCGCTTGGCATGGGATAGGGTGACCTCGTTGATGGAAATTGGCCTCATGAGGCGGGGCAGCAGTCCAAACTGAAAGCACCAGAGCTTCAGTTTCCCTGGGAGAGCAGTAGTGTTGATCTGCTTGAGGCCACTAATGGTATCCTGCCTGAGTTGTTCCACCTGTTCGGAGTCTTTAAGATCTGGATTGTACTACCGACCAAGGCTTTTGATGCCATGATGTGAAACCTCATATTAGTAAGCTGGCCCTTGACAATGGAGATACTACAGGATTTGCTGGGTTTAATCTCCATTCGCGCCCATCCAATGTTTCCCTGAAGTTTGTCCAGCAGGCGTCTGGTGCATGCGTTAGTTGTTGTTATGGTCGTCATGTCATCCATATACGCCCGGAGTGGAGGAAGCCGCAGCCAGCTCTTCAGGCGTTCAACTCCAACCACCCATCAAGACGCTTGAATAATTAATTTATTTGTGGCAGGCCGCCACAAATAAATTAATGTGTGGGAAACACTGGTGCTGATTGTTGTGCACATTTTAGAAGGAACATTTCTCCTTTGGGATTTGTTCATAAATCTTGATAATGTTACACTGAAAATGGCTAGAGCAGTTGTCTCAGGGGTATATCCCTGGATTTGCTGTTTGTGCAGTTGCCTTGCAATGGTTTTTAATGGTTTTTAGTGCATAAATACCCACTGTAAGTAACTGCATGAAGCAAGGTTGAGATGAATACATGTCTAGGTAGGTAGTTAGTGGGAAGGCTGTAATTTTTACTGCACCTCAGGGATTAGTATTGGCTATTATGGCTACTGTTGCTGGTTTTGTTCAGTCTCCATCGGATGAACTTTTCAATAGTTGTACAAAAAAGCAACTCTTGGAGCTCGTTGAGCATTATGACGTCGATGTTGGAGAAAAACAGTTAAAGGTGGAAATTAAAGGATTGTTGAGGGCTGCTTTAAAGGAAAATTGTGTTTTTCCGGCTACATTGCAGAGTCCAAGTGGCAGTGTTGGTTGAGTTTGTGGGTTCTACTACAGTAGCTTTAGCCTTTGAGCAGCATTAGGAGCTGTTGCTGTTACAGATGGAGAGGGATAAATTGGGTATAGAAAAGGAACGGCTAAGGCAGTCTTTGGAAAAGAAAAAATTGGAGTTGCAGCAGTACCGATTAGCTCTAATTAAGGCAGGTAAGCTATCTGGTAATGCTGGTGCTTGGTGTTCAGAAGAGTCTGTAGCATCTGTGTCACAAAAACGTTTGTGACAGTTGGGTAACTTGTGTCTAGTAGCAAAGTTTGATGAGAGAGACCCAGACATGTTTTTTTTTTCCCTTTTTGAACGTGTCGCCAATGTGAGAGGTTGGCCTGAGGCTGACCACGTAGTAATGTTGCAATTGGTATTGACAGAAAAGGCCCAAGAAGAGTATTCAGCGCTTGGTGAAGTTTAAAGCCAGAATTATTCTATTGTTAAAGAAGCCATTTTTAAAGCTCATGAGCTGGTAACAGAGGCCTATCGGCAGCGATTCAGGTACTGGAGGAAGTCTGATAAGCAGTCACATGTTGAGTTTGCAAAGGACTTAACTAAACATTTCATCAGGTGGTGTTCTGCGTTGGAGGTTACTACTTTTAAAGATCTGTGTGATCTGATGGTACAAGAGCAGTTTAAAGACTGTATTCCACCTGAGGTTGCCACTCACATTGCTGAGCAGGGGGTACAAACTGCCTCTGAAGCTGCTACTCTGGCAGATGAATATGTACTGGCACATAAAGGAACATTTGCAAAAATAACTGTTTCAGATAAAATTACTGCAAAAGCTGTTGGTCACTCTGTATAGGTATACAGTAATACCTTGGAGGATCATCTCATCACATCGCGTCTCATCATCGCATTCATGCTTTGTTTGAATGACTAACAGATGGAAATTTGACTGTTAACCTAGCTTAATGTAAGTTTGCAAAAGTCACTGTAACATATCTTAGGTTGTGGGTCAGGGTCATGTGCGGCCTATTTATGCCAAAGATTCAGCTATTGATGAGTTTCCTGTCCCCACCACTATAAAGGAACTCATGAGGTTTTTAGGTTTGGTCGGTTATTACTGCTGTTTTTGACGGAATTTCTCAACTGTGGTGGCTTCTCTGACTGACTTGCTGAAGGCTAAATCAAAATTAATTTGGTCTGCCTCATGCCAGTTAGCTTTTTGTAATGTTAAATCTTCGTTGTGTTCTGCTCCAGTTTTGGTAGCTCCCCGATTGGATCAGCCTTTCAAACTTCAAGTGGATGCAAGTCATGTTGGCTACATGAAGGAGTACAGCATCTGTGTAGTCCTTCATGCTGATAAACAAGGCATTGGACATCCAGTTAGCTTCTTTTCAAAGAAGTTCAACTCCTATGAAGTGAATTAGTCAGTGATAGAAAAAGAAGCGCTGGCACTAATCTTGGCTTTGCAGCACTTCTTTTTTTTTTAGAACTCATATTTTATTTTCACCAAAATATTCCATTCCATATATACCATAGAATTTTACATTTACATTTACAGCTGCTTTGATATTCACTTCAATATGTACCTACACATATAAAATGAGACAAAATACACAAGTAAATAAGTAAGAAACATGAAAAGAAGAAAAAAAAGAAATGAAAGAAAAAAAAAGTAATAATAATTAAGACAAAAGCACATCTTCCCTATTGCATTAACAAACTCATGACAGTGCTCCATCTCTTTATAAATGTGGGTCTTTGTAGCCTTATTGCATATGTAATTTGTTGCATCTCATACAGTTCCCATACTTTTTTAAGTCATATATTATATGTTGGTGGCTCTGGTTTCAACCATCTTATTGTAATACACTTAATAGCAGCCCCTAAGAGTATTTGTAACAGATAGATTTTGGCTCTTCCCTCAAAACCTTCTGGGATCGAACCAAGGAGGACCACCCTCGGGTCACTAGGGATATTTTGGTGAAACACTTCTCTCAAGGCGTCTAACACTTCCGTCCAAAAAGTACTCAACTTCTGACAAGACCAGAAAATATGAGTGTGGTTTCCACTTTGTGGCCCACAATTTCTCCAACATTTGTCTGAGGTGGTCAGGACCCACTTTGCTGTTATTTGTGGTGTCCAGAAATATCTCATTATAACTTTCCATCTAAACTCCCTCCAGATATTTGCATTAGTCATCTGATGTGCTTCTCTGCAGATCTTTGTCCAGGTATCTAATGAGATATCTGCGTTCATTTCAACTTCCCATTTCTCCTTTGTTTGTATAGTATTGTTCGGGTTCATTAACAGAAAAGTTGAATATAACTTAGAGATCACTTTTCCAACCTCATTTCCAGCTTGTACTTTTTTAAAAAATTCATCAATTGGACTCGGATTTTTCACTTTTTCCCATTCCTTATGTGTTGTAAGAAAATGCCTCAGTTGTTAATATCTAAAAAAGTCAGTCCTAGGGAGGGTAAACTCCTGTCTTAATTGTTCGAATGATTTAAGCTCTCCATTATGAATTAATTGATACACACAGCACAGTCCATATTCAGCCCACTTTTTGAAGCCTGCATCCATATGTGTTGGTACAAAACCTTTCAAGTAACTTATGCCGCCCATTGATGAAATTTGCTTTGACAGGTTAAAGGCAGTCTGTATAGTTTTCCAAATTTTTAGGGTTACTCTAGTCCACTCCCCCATTTGGGTGTTTTTAAGACTAACATCCACAAAGGGCAATACTTTGAGGGGTACTGGGCTGAGGCCCTTTTCAATATCAAGCCATCGTGTATATGACAAATCCATAATCCAAGAAATTAGGGGTCTCAGTTGTGCGGCCCAGAAGTAATATCTAAAATTTGGAAGTCCCACACCCCTATTTGGTTTAGCTAACTGCAGTGTTTTTAATCTTACTCTTGGTCATTTTCCTTGCCAAATGAATTTTGAAACCATTTTGTTTAATTTATCAAATGTTAGTTTAGGAATTTCTATGGGCAGCATCTGGAATAGATACAACAACCTGGGCAAAACATTAATCCGTATACTCTCTACTCGACCTATTAGGGATAGAGGAAGTGTCGACCATCTCTCTAGATCCTCACTGATGTGTTTTACTATTTTCTTATAATTAGCTTCATAAAGTTTTTCTGTAGATGGGGGGATGTAAATACCCAAGTATTTGAAACCATCCCTAGTCCACTTAAACCCACTGTTAAGTTTAACCGATATTGGAATTTGGCCATTAACATCCATAGCTTCAGTCTTATCTATATTAATCTTGTATCCCGAATAATATCCATACTGAGAAAGGAGATCTTTTAAACACGGTATTGTTGTTGCAGGTGCCATTAGGAACATCATTACATCATCGGCATACAATGATAATTTATGCTCTTCACCATTGATAGAAATGACTTTAATATTACAATCATCTCGGATGAGCTGGGCTAGGGGTTCAATACTGATAGCGAATAACAAGGGTGAGAGAGGACATCCTTGTCTACAACCCTGCTCTAATGCAAAACTTGCCGATATATGACCATTAACTTTGACTGAAGCCAGTGGGTGTGAATAGAGTATTTGTACCCATTTTATGAAGTCTGAACCAAATCTGAGCCGTTTAAGGGTTTCGAGTAGGTACTGCCAAGACACCCGATCAAATGCTTTATAAGCGTCCAAAGATAATAGTAATGCCTCCTCTCCTTTAGATTTTGAATAGCTCATTATATTTAATAATCTGCGAAGATTGTCACCATAATATCTCCCTGTAAAAAAACCTGTTTGGTCTGGATTTATAATTTGTGCAATAATCATATTCAATCTCTTTGCTAAAATGGCTGTTAAAATACATATATCGCCATTCAATAACGAGATGGGCCTGTATGACTGGCACTCAGTAGGGTCTTTACCGTCTTTGTGTATTACTACTTCAGTTACTTCTCTCCAAAACGGTGCCAGTGTGCCAGATTGTAGAGCATTGTGATATGCTTTTAGTAGAAGGGGGGACAATATTTCTTTAAAGCTTTTATAAAATTAATTAATGTAACCATCGGGTCCTGGACTTTTATTATTTTTCAGGGATGCGATTGTCTCTTTAATCTCCCACTCTTCAATGGGTTCATTTATGTCTTTTGCCATTGTCTCGGATAATTCCGTTAATCTTATGTTTTTGAAAAAGGATGTTAGGTTGTTAATATCAGAGCAGGTGTCAGTATTTTCATACAGTGATTTATAAAGTCCAGCAAAACGTGCAGCTATTTCATCCGGTTTTGTAATAGGATTAGGTGAATTATTATGACTTTTTAACTTCTGTACTATGTTTGACGACCGCTGCTTCCTCAGTCTGAATGCTAATAATCGACTAGCTCTATTACCATACTCATAGTACTTCTGATTGATAAACCTTAGATTGCCTTCAATTTTCTCAGTGACCAGACTATCATATTCCCTTCGTGCATCTCTAAGATTCGTTAAGAGAGCAGGATTTGAGCCCTGCTTATGTTGTTGTTCCAATTTTATGATTGTTTGTTCTAGTTCCTGTTGTCTAGCTTCCCTCTTTTTCTTTCTGGCACTTGCAAAAGAAATAATATGACCCCTAAGGAAAGCTTTTGCACAAACCCATTATATAAGTGATGATACTTCTGGGGAGGTGTTGGTGTCCAAATAAAATTTAAGTTCTGTTGTGATAAGATTGATGAACTCCTTATCATTAAGAAAAGATGCATTTAACCTCCATTGTTTCGGTGTTGACTTATGCCCTATGTTCCATGAGAGTTCAATCGGGGAATGGTCAGAAATTGTCATTGGTAAAATCTTTAAGTCGGCTATTCTGTATAAATAAGTCTTGGGGGTAAAAAAATAATCGGTCCTAGAGTAGGATGCATGTCTATGCGAATAAAATGTGAAGTCTCTACAATTGGGGTATTTGCTTCTCCACGCATCGACGAGTCCCAGTTCTGTAGATTGGTATTTTAATGTTTTACTCATTCGAGAGGGCAGAGTGGAGGAGACCGGCTGTTTATCCATAAATTGTGACATAACACAATCGAAATCTCCACCCATTAGCAAGATCCCAGAACTGTGCTGTGTTATCACGTTAAAAACTTTCCTAATGACACCTGGGTTGTCCTCATTTGGCGCGTATACATTCATAAAAGACACATCTATACCATCAATGGAACCATTTAACAAAATAAATCTCCCCTCTGTATCTTTCTGGATTGTACCCAGACTGAAATTTACGGCTTTTATGTGTACCTTGACCCCCGACTACCAATCATAGTATTCACTGACCATAAAACAGAATCCAAATCAGAGGCTCATGTGGTGGGCTCTGTTTCTGCAGCCGTACAACTTGGACATCCGGCATATTAAGGGCAGAGATAATGTTACGGCAGATGCCTTGTTCCGTGCACCTTTGTAACTCTCCAACTTAAATAACATATCCTGTCTTCTGCTGCCTCTGTTTTCCTTCTTCTTAAATTGCTTCTAGGAGGCAGGGTTGCTGAGGTTGGACATGCAGAATCTGGAGATGGTGGGTAGTGTCAAGTTATGTAAAGGTGTGTTTAGACCATCTGATACACTGAGGTCAAAGTTGCCCAGTATAATGTAAATATGTTAATGTATTAGTTTAAAATTTAGGTTAGGAACCATGTTATTTATGGGGGGAGTGTGATGGCCTCAGGGTTGGTCCTACTCTGTCCTCTTTCCTTGGTTTCAGGAAGTTGATGGGTGGAGCTGGGTCCTCATCAGTGATGCAACACACCTGAGCAGGCTGGGCTCAGGTGGCTATAAATCAGACCTGCAGGATGCTCTCACTGTCTTGCCCTGACATTATTATTTGTTTCTATATTGTGTTCCACATACATACACCCACACCGTCATTCCATACATACTGATAGACATAATTATATTGCTTATTGCATTTAGTTGATTAAAAACTTTTGCATTATTTAAAGACTGTGTGGTCTCCCTCTTTTGTCACACGCTGTTAAGCCAGGTTGTGACTCTTTGCAAAAGGGGTTCAAACCATGAGACATGTTGTAACAACACCTACATTGAGTAATTCCACCACACTTGCAAGATAAAGAAGGAAGACACAGACCAAGATAAGAAGACTGCAGCCCATGTTACAGCCTATGCTTCGGTGGGAGAGTATATCAAGGAGCGAATTTTAAGCAGCAATCAGGTCCATCAGTTCAGCTTCCTCTGCACCTATATGTCCTCGAGCTAACTTATGACTTATGAGCTAACTTCAGAATGATGAGGACCTTTCCAACAACAAAGGATCCTTTTTGTTTTACTATGTCTATAGTTCTAGCATCACTTTAGAAGACGCCATGGCAGGTGCATCAGCTTGGGACAGCTGATGAAATAAAAGATGCAGTCCCTTCCCTGTATAACATAATCAGGAAAGTCCAGTATGCTTCCCTGGCTACCTATAGCTGAAGAGCTACACAAGTCTGCAGCTGTTTCCTGAGGAGCTTGACAGGTTCCTCCCCCTTGTCTTGTCTGGTGCTTGTGATTCTAAATGTGAGAGGTTCGCCAACTGCTTTCCATTGGACAGGACCTCTGCAGAGCAATGGCAAGTGGAAACCTCTCAAGCACATACTTCTATGTGCCACAGTCTGTCACTTTGTACTGCTGTGTCTCAAACATAGTCAACAGTACCCACAGCATCATGATCCAGGAGACAAAGTCTGGTGCCACAAGCACTCAGGAGCAGACACTTCTTAGATATGACAGGATCATGGTTCAGGTTAAGCTGAGATCCTCCTTGAGGATCAGCTGTTCACAAATGGCTGCCTGAAGGGTGTGCAGAGTGTAAAGGTATGTTTGAAGTCCCACTTCTGCCTCAAGATTGTCTGCAAAGCACTGGAGCAGCTGTTGCTGGTGTACTTCAAGCTGGGGTTGGTAAGTTACAAAAACAGTAAAGTCCTGGCTAGAGTTTAAAAGTATCCAGCCAGTAAACCCCGCCCCCTGCACTTATCTTGTGGCCTCTCTACAAAGCCACTTACTACCAAACCATGAACGCATACTGTCTGACAACTGCCGAATACCACCGACGGAGTCTGAGTCCTCATGAGTGGTAGGAAGAAGAGTGTATCAGTGCGTCATTTTCATCACAACATCTAACAACAAGTAACTCCCTCATGTCTCATTCACCTGTAAGTAAACACCTAATATTATCATATTGGACAACCAACATAGCCATTGCTAGTACTGATAGCTGCCAAGCTAGCTTTGGTAGCATTCAGATATTGTTTTGAATATGTATTTTGATGTTGTAACTTATTGTTGGTTAGCTAGCAGCAGCTGGCCATGATAACGTTAGATATGGCAAAGCTAAAACAACAAGATAAGTGGTGGGCCTGCTACATGGATTTTGTTACCCTCAGCGACTCACAGACGAACGTGAACATTTTATTGGAGTTGTGATGATATGATGTTTTGCATGTTAGACTTTCCGTGATGAGAGCATCGTTGACTCTGGCGTAGGGTTGCTACCTTTCTGAAATGAAAATAAGGGACGCCCACCACCGCTCCTTGGGGCCATGACCACCAGGGGCCCGACTCCTGTGGGGCGAGGTGCCTGCAGCAGTGGTATGTTTTATTTTGTGCCAGTGTTTTTAGTAAAGGGGGGATCAAGAAAGCAATAAGTCATACTTAAAGCTTGAAATGCTTTATAACGAATGACCACATTCTCTTATAAAGTGCAGTTAATTAAATCTTAAATGAAATCTGTGTAAAGTGTGCAACAATGAACTTTTAGAATATAAACTTAATAAACTGAGAACTCAATGTAACTTTTTAAGTGCATAACTATAGGGACTCTCTTTGAATCCTGTTGACATTTTTACTTAAAGAGGAAAAAACAGAACAAAAAAACCAACAAAAACACTTGCTGACATATTTTGCAATTTGCCTCGTACTCGTCTCTACTGACGCAGTCCAGCCAAGGATGTGCCTCTCCCCACTCACGTCTGTTGATCATTATTGGCCGCGTTTCCCAGATTCGCTCTTAGCGCTTAAGAAGCTCTTAAGCGCTTAAGAGCTTCTTAGGGACGACTCTTAAGAGCGCTGTGAAAGAAGGACGTGTTTCCCAGAGTCATTCTTAGCTTAAGAGGATCTTTCACTAAGAAGGAAGTGTCAGATCGCCCTGACCCACTCTTAACAGCCTTCTTAGCGACCAAACGCTCAGTGCAGCCGCATCAGGGAAAGTTATATCGGACACTCAAAGGAATACTAAAACCATGCGTAATGATGAATGTGCGCTCATAGCTGCAGAACACTGACGCAAGAAAAATAATAGCATAAGAAGAAAAATAACAATATAAAAATAAAGAATTGCCCATGTTTTCCTGTAGCTACATAAATAAAATAAATCATCATTACTATCACTCGTTACGTTTTCACACACATTCGGCATCTGCATCTGAGTTTACAGTAGCTATAAAACCATCAACCACCCTGTGGTGTTTCACAGATATGAGGGAAACTGACAGGTGGAGCTGAACTCAGCTGGAACCTCATCAAGAGAGTCTCCACCTGCTAGTCTATATAAAGGCGTTGCCGAAGTCCACGCGTGTGGACACCATGGCTGCAATACAGCATATTCTCGCTGCTAACCAACAGCGTCGCCGTGCACGAAGCCAGACGGTTTATATAAATGCTTTTGTGCGTCAGCACTTCTCCCCACTCGACGTGCTGTCGGACCGGGCTGTCCAGGCCAAGTACCGGCTTCCCCGTGAGGAGATCCAACGCCTCGTCACGCTCGTGTCACCACACATCCAGAGGGCAACCCGCTGCAGCTCTGCCCTCAGCCCGGAGGTGCAGCTCCTGGCCGCGCTGCGTTTTTACGCAGTGGGGAGCTTCCTGGAGGTGGTGGGGGACGACCACAGGGTGTTGTGGGTGACTTAAGCGCTGATAAAGTGGTGGGTGATCGATTTGCCTGGCATCGATTGATTCATATTTCAGCACCACGGCGGTGGCCAGCTCCCACTAAGAGCTTCTTAAGAAGCTTCTTTGGCGGGATCTTAAGAAGGCAGTTAAGAACGCGTCTGGGAAACACCCCTATCTTAGTGCTCCTTCTTAGCTGAACCCTTCTTAAGAGCCTTCTTAAGTCCTTAAGAACGATCGAATCTGGGAAACGTGGCCATTGTTAGTTTTAGTGTTGATGTGTGTGTAACAGACATGTGTATTGTAGATTTAATTGCCAAATAAAGGACGATTCCGTATTTTACGGGAAGGGTGGCAACCATAGTCTGATGACGGAGACACACCAGAGCGAAGTGGAGGCAGAGGCCGTGGACTTGGGAGTGCGACAGGTCAAGGATCAGATGTTCTAAGAAAAGATGACATACAGTAGAAGATGTTCAAGCTCAAAGGATTGCACATGAGCAGGTATGTCAAGTAGAACATCACTGGTGCTTTTTTCTGATAAACACCACCTACAACTATTTGTGTTCATACAGTATATTGACCAGGCATGTAACTTGGACACACAAGTGCCCTAATCAGAATCACATTTGTGGCCAAGTAGTTTTTGACTATTTGAGTTTTGGTGAAGAACAATAAACACAGTAAGGAGAAAAATGTAAAGAAAGATAAAGGGCTGGTACTTCAAGTCAAAAGCATGAATAGATAAAATGAAAAAAACATGTCATATAAACTGGGACATCTGTACAGTTTTGTCCAGGAATGTCTGAAGTATTGACCATTGAAAGTGTCTATGTTCACAGTATGCTGAGGACAGTCGAGCTCTGTTCCATTAAAATATCTAATCATGTTGCTCATCTGTTGCTTTACAGGCCAGAATTGAGGACTGTGTTTTGGGGCTATGACATCAAGTGCTGGAACTATTCCTTGTTTGAATAAAGTCTTGAAAATGATAATTGCCTTTTCTTTACACCTCCAGCATTAACAACCGACCCATTACAGTTCTTACACTTTACGTGATGCACGAATAAGAACAACTGAATTGGGTAACACTCTTATTTATTTTTGGATCATGTAAATAAATAACATCACAAAAATAGTATACCTTTTATCATTTAGAGTCCAAATGATAAAAGGTGTATTGTACTGTGTACTGTCTAAATTTAAGACAATACACAGTACAATTAGCATAAACAACTAGATACAGAAAGGACGTCCAGAGGTTTCTTGACTGATTATAAATACAGATCAGTGGTGGCCAGCAGGTTAGGCTGTTGATGTCGGTGCTATCTCAATCCTCTTCTGTTTTGGGTTAGGGTTAGGGTTAGATTGTCCTGTAGAAAGAATAGCACAATTACTTATCTGACAGTAAATACAGCTTTTCAAGGACCTTGAAATATCATATTACTTTACAACATTACTTGTCCAACTCCTGTGACTGAAAAGTCACCAACTGGATAGGGATGGAGAACTAAATGTATTTACAGGACATAAAGGTACATTTCAGTGTGTTTATGGGACATCAAGTTACATCTAAATGTGTGTATGGGGCATAACAATTTCATTGATTCTCTCAAAGTAAACATAGGACTGTTGCTATGTAAAAAGAAAAAGAGTAAAAAATAGAACTCTGTGGTTATGTGGGTGATGGGAAGCTTATGTCGTAGGTAGCAAGTGATTATTTGAATGGGTTGCTGGGTGCATTGTGTGCAGCAGTTATGGTCAGTGTTTCCCACAATTCTACTGTGGTCAACTGACAGTCAGATCATGAATTGATATGCAAAATCTGTTTTGTTAAAAAATCTTAATATGTAATAGTCTCAAGCAGTAGGCCAACACGTCATCAAGTAAGACTCACCTGTCAGAGAGAGACCGTAGAAATAGTGGAATCATCAGGGCATGGTTCTGCCATGAACTGACAATTAGAAGGCTGGAAGTTGATGCGTTCCTCTCATAACTATAGGACACAGAAATAGGCTACATCAGCACATTTTGTAAAACATCCAGTTCAAAGTCTGTATGAATGAATGTCACATAAATACCATCTCACGACATCTGCTTAGAAATAAAATATTCACAGATATATGCAATCTTCCCATGACATCCGAACAGTGGACTTGGCCTTTCACACGTGTAGCACACAAGAATGAGTCTGCCTCTCACGTACAGCTCGTCTGGCTTATGTCCACACAGCCCAGGGTAGCAGTGAATATGTGAACACTGCTCTGTGGATTAGATCCACAGTACGTCTAAACATTGGCCTGCGTGTAAACGGTGACGTTACATGTAAACACGTTTTATATGGCAGTAGTCTATCATAGCTAATTAGCTAATGTTAGCTACAAGCAGATGGTGCTTCGACTCGAAGGCCTTCGACTCCATCAGTTGTCTCCATCATTGAACAGCCACTTCAATGTTGACTCTCGTTTCACCTCTTGTTTGTAGCCTTCTCCAGTTCGGGCTTTCTTTTCTTGCTCTGTTTGGCAGTACAAGCTGCTGTATGTACAGCTACTAATGAAAAGTGTGGCTGTAGTTTCTCTGGCATTTTTGTCTGTAAACGATGAGCAGACTCCACCACAGCTCTGGCAGTGCACTGCATAGACTCCTGTCACCCCCAGTGAGTGATGGGCGGAGTCAGGACAGGTTAATAGATAGGTAGGCTGTCCATACAAAATCTTCAGGTTATTACAGGCTAGTTATTACAGCACTGTGCCTGCGAGAGACCAAGGATTTTTTTTTCGTTTTTTCCAAAGCACATATTATTTTGATTGCTGTCTGGATGTTAAGAGATTTTATACAAATACAATAAAAAATGCTTCTGAACAGAATTACCAACACTAGCTCTAAGGGTATTTGTGTTTGTGTTTGTTCCGTTTTGCCTCTCACTAAAGTCAGCACTCACCAGACGTCTGTTCCTCCACCCCTGTATGTTTGTACAATTAACCGTACATTAACCATATAATTTGCCAATATTTGCATGACAAATTCTCCAAAAGGTACCCATACCACGGACTCAGCCAAAAGGCCAAGATCAGTGACTGACTGATTAGCTGAGGGTACGCAAAGCAAACTTGGGTTGGATGTTCTAAAAATTATTTGAAAACAAACAGTGATTAATTAAATGTATTTAATTTGTAAATAAGATATAAATTAACTATAATTTCATTGAACTGAATACAATTAAACTCGTAATTTAAAACTGAAACTCATTAATGAAATCTATTTGATTTTAAAATAAAGTACAATTTCATCATTTGAAGTTGTAGCCTGTAACTATTTTTTTGTTATATTTGCTAAAATTGTCATTATGATCTGACAGTAGAATAAGATACAGGTCAGCTGTGTAAAAATCCACTGTCTGTGGCTCCACCCGGTCGCCCTAATTTGATTTGCAAGAATCCACTGCTCCCGGATCAACACAACCAGTCCGAGCCAAGGGGAGTGTCTGAGAGGTGTCAATCACTCTCGTGCATACTCTGCTGGCAGCCCCCCTCCCTGGCACAGCGCGTTCTGGGCAGTGCCCCTCCCCCGCACAGCGCCTGCTCTCACCTGGTCAGATAGGTTCAAGCTCAAGCCCCAACTGTAATCAATGGCAGAGAAGCAACAGAGCTGAAAAAATGCCCCACCATTGCCCACATCAAAGAGAAGAAATAAGAAGACTGACGAAGAAAAGCAGTGCAAAAACAAAGAATTGGACCGTGCCAGAAAGAAAACTAGGATAAATATCGGAGCGTCATTTTGAGCTGCGGGATTTGTAAGGACTCAAGAGCGACGCAGAGTTAGCAGTTTTTCTGCTGGACAGGTAAGGACCCCTGCTTGATACATGTTTCATTCTATGTTTTAAGCACAAGGCTATGGTGGCGGCAGTTACAGTAATACTCGTAATAGTGCATATCCCCATACGATATTGCAGTTGAGCTATGTAGCTTTTTGGTAAATTTAGCTTGTTAGCTTGTACGTTAACTCTAGTATTTAGCTTTGTCTTGATGGCTACTGGTTAGCAAAAGTGTCTTTCAAGAGACTGGGCAGTTAAAAAGGTTAGTTTGTGTTCAGTACGTTCTGAAGTGGTTGAATTAGTTTAAAGAAATAACGTTACTCATGCTTCAGAAAGGCAGCGTGGCAAAAATGTTGTACCAGGTAATGATTACCTGGTAACTCTGTGTACCGCGATGTGAGGAATGTTGTTTGTTACACAGGGTTTGTTCTACAGTGACTCAGCCTGAGGGAGGGGGGACCTGGGAGCTGTGCTCATTCAATTTCCAGCTCTAGCCATAGTTTAATGTATTGCAATAACAGTTTAATGGGGAAGAGCTTTTATTTCAGTGTCTTCAGATCCACTCAACACCATTTTCATTTTAGAAGCATTTACTTAGCCACCTCTATCAATTATACACCACACCCATAATCACATCATGGTCTGATTATCTTTGTTTCCTCATCTCAATCTCATTTTGTGGTACATTTTTACATTGTTTTAAATCTTGTCACACCCCTATACTAGTGGATTCAGACTTGGGTCATTGATGCTCATTGAGGATGGTTTTCCATTCACCGATAATGTGCATGGGTTTTGAGACACCACTGACAATGTTTTTTCTGCTCTTTATCAGTTTATAATTTATTTTTTTCAGTGCAGCTGATGCAAGGTCTTCTTCCTCTTCAAAAAACAAAAAGTTAATGGGGTCTTTTTTGAGGAAGTTTTGTGGAAATCCTTTCAGTATTTTCTGGGTAATCCTGCTGACAATCCAACCAACCAGCCAAGAAACAGACAAACAGATACGGGTGAAAACATAACCTCCTCAGCAGAGGTGGCGAAAAGCCTAAACAGTTCAATACATATTTGGACATCGATTACAAGGTATAAGGGACATGTATTGTGTTTAAAAAAGGAAATGGTGTTTAAAGTCCTTGTGTCCCTCTACATTTTTTTAGGGGGGGGGGCTGTTCCCCCCATTTCCAATCAATGCCATTAGCTAAGCTAACTGACTCCAGCTCTAGCCATAGCCATGTACACTCCTGTAATTTAACCTGTTTTATAGCAAAAGTTTTATGTCATGGAAGGTTTTATTTTGTGTATTTGACATTTAATTTTTATTGCATATGTTATCATAAAATATAGCTTTTATTCACAAAATATTATTACATTTTGCTGTTTCCATACAGGTTTTCCATTTTCTATGCAAACATTATTCAAGAAATATCTTTATAGAAAGCTAAAGCTATTGATAGAAGCAGAGATAGGATGCTAGAGAAGCCTAGATAGTCAGAGTGAAGAGAGAGAGAGAGCAGTGTTGAAACAGGGACTTCCCTGAGCCTCCATCATCTGCAGGGAGGGAAAAAAAACACTCACACACACACAGCCTCCCACATACACACACACGCACACTGTGCTCAGAGCTAGCAAGGGGCTTTAAACAGCTTCACACTAAATAGAGACAAAGGGACTGTAACCTGCCACAATGGAGGAAAACATGGATGAATCGCAAAGCCAGAAAGGTAGGACGGAAGAGCAATTTGTTAATTTTTATCTTTCATCAGCTGTGCCATTCTGCCATTGTTCTGTTCATCCATCCCTCTCGGTATCATGGGATTCCTTTGTGTGTGTTGTGGGCACAGAGAAAGAAGACAGCATTCATGTCCTGCAGAAAAAACAACGAATAGATTTTGTCTATATATTTAATTTCAACATTCTGTTGCAAAATTCACATAAATGGTTTCCCTTCTTTTCTTCTGTTTTTAACAGATGAAAAGGAAATACAGGCTGTGATTTAATCAAGACATCTATATGTCTGCTTCTGATAATACCACAGATTATGCAACTCTATTTTGTTGGGTGTTTTGATGAATGGATGCATAAATGAGCAGATTGTTTGTGCTGGGGATGGGAGGAGATGGCAGACACAGGAGGGTCGGTGTTGTTTTGGAGGCTGGATGGACAGATGGATGGACAGATGCATGGATGGTTGGAAGGATGGAGGAGGTGGGAGTGGCAGGGGGGAGGAAAGGGGTAGAAGAGGGTGAGAGAAGGAGGGAGCATGGGGCAAAACCTTGCAATAAAGACTAAAAATCAGAGGGAGGAGGGATAAGTGGAGCAGTGATTGATGCCTCCATTGGGGTTTTCTTTGTTAGCCTCCATTGTTGATGCTTCACGCTTGTCTGAACGCCTTTTCCTCTCCTCTCTCCCTCGCTCTCTGCATGTCTCCCTTTTTCTGCTGTCTGTGTCACTCCCTACCCTTTCCCTCCATTTTCTCTCTATCATTGGCCCTCTCACTTTATGGGTTTTTTCTTCTGTCATTCTGACTCAGTGTATTTCAAAATGGATTTTCTGGGTCTGTCAGTCTGTCTCATTTCCTCTGCAGGTGTCTGTCTCCCGTCTCTCTCTTTCTTTTTCTGTCTCTCTCTCCCAAACCCTCTATTTGGACTCATCTCTCGCTCACCTCCATCTCACTGTGCCCGTTCCCTCCCTCTATTCCTCTCTCATTCCCAGCCTTTTGTAAATTTTATTTCTCCATCCATCGGTTGCCTATTTCTAATCTAGCACATTCCATTTTAATCAAAGGTAATCTCTTGTTGTATGTTTTTTTTACATAGCGTATTCATGATTTTCATCGCATCCTCCCAAATTGTTGTTGTTGTCGGGGTAAAAAATGGGCGTGTCCATTTTCTTCATCGCACCTTCAGTCTGAAATCAGACATGAGCAGTGCTGCCCACAAAGATTCACAAATCCAAACGATGACGGAGGTGTTTATCATAAAAAAAATAAACTGTGACTTGAATTTATCATCGTATTAAAGTTTATTAACACTGTATCTATGGTAACACCGTTATGGAATTGTCTTCTGTTGTGTGATAGGCGGATTTATATGTTTTTTCGGGAAGGAACCTGTATAGCCAATCAGAAAGCTGAATGGGGAGGTACGATGTTTCAAACGAACATGATAATCATCCCGGCCACTTTTCTTTTTTTTCTCCTAGCTATCACCCCCACTCCTTCTGTTCATCCATTCAACTAGTTCCCATCCCACATCTGTCATTCTTTCCATCGTCATTGCTTTCTTTTATACATTCTTGTATATTTTAGCTGTCACTGGCCTCCCCCTCTCTCTGCCTCTTCTTAAAGTTTTCATAAATGGGATGCACACAGCTGACAAAATACAGGTGTGTGGGATGACAAATAGCAGGACAGGTGAGAGTGAGAGATGGAGGAAACTGTGAATCTATACAGGGCAGAGAGAGAGTGAGTGATGCAGGACAGCTGTTTGAAACATGAAGAGATGGATCTGTATGAGGTACATGGACTTAATTATGAATTAATAAATACCTTTAGTTTTTATAAGGTTAGTATTGATAATAACCTTTTTAATGCTTGGATGCATTTTCAGATTGTTTGTATGTCTGAGGTCTGGTAAGAACATCAATGAATTAAGTCATCAAAGCTTGAAATAGGGTGTTGCTTTGACTTTTGGTTTGCACCAGAATAATTGGACAAATGAAAAATATATAAGATATGCAGGATATGAATAATGGAAGCCAGACATAACCTCCACTGTTAGGTCTTGTCAGGATACTGATCATGCCTTTGCAGCCTGTTAAAATAATTTACACTTCCACTTACTGTATATTTGCCATGCATTGTTTACTAATGTCCCAGTTTGACAGTGATTCACATGCTTTAAAGTTAACAATGATCGCCCAAATGTTGTTCTTGCAAGATTTTAGTATACTTATTGTGAGGCAGTATTTCACTTTCAGACACAGAGGAGGTGGAGAAAAAAAATATTCACTATGTTCTTCTGTAATTGAAGTCATGGTTTGGGGTAGCATTTTAACCAGGGTGACATTACAGGATGTGCTCTGTGATAGTGAACATTCAGGACAAATCTTAAAACACACATGAAACAGATAGTAATATCATTCAGTGTGATCTACACCTCCTGAAGATATCATGATCTTCAGAAGAAATATGGATGTCCACAAAGTCAGCTTAGTGATCATACAAAAAAAAAACACTTCAGAACTTGGAGGAGAATCATCATATTTTTAAGTTTTCTTTGGTTTTAAAGTAATCCAGTGATAGTTGGGTACACTGCAACATGAACTACTAATGGCTAGTTTGGCATACTTTCGGTGGTGCCACTTTGACAAAATGGAAACAAATGTAGTATTTCTATATAATATCTATGAAAACATGGCTTAGAAGAGAATACCAGCATCTGTATCTGTTTCTAACATTACAACCCATTGTATAAGCGTCATAGAGTCTTGTTCTCCTCAATTCTTTTTTCTATTAACATGTTGGTCTGAAAAAGGCCCATATGTTGATGTTAGCATGTTTCAATGATTGGCAAAAACATTTGACTTTAACATTTCCACAGAGAATTTACACTTCCTACAGCTCTTTCTGCATTAACAAATTCCACTTTAGTCCACTTTAAAACCCAAGGCTGTCGTTAAAGATGGGACTTAAATTACAGGAGGATCAGTGAGTTTGCTGAAATTGGCTAATTATTACCAGGGTGAGGTTGAAAAATTACCCTTTGGATTAGTATCACAGCGCAGGTAATGTTGAAATCATCCCCACCCCGTATAGAGATATTAAACAGTCCAAACAAGGCTTTGGTCTTTATTTATACTTCTCAAAACACAACTATTGATGGAATTCCATTGTAAGTAGGAACGTGATCCTATTACTCATCAGCTGCATCATCTTATATAAGAAACTCGAATGTGAGTTATCCACAGGGATCAGTAAAGTTTCATGTTCTCTAATCTAATCTGAGTGCGAGTGTGAAAGATTTGAAAGAGAATTTGTGACAGAGACACAACGAGAGGTTTTAATCCGTTTCTCCTGTAGCAGGTCATCCTGCTGGGGACTTAGCACTGCTTTTAGAGACTGTGGCTGGATATTGTAGGTTCTCTGTCTAAATCTCAGGCTGGCTAAGTCACAGTTTTAACAGTATTTGCTCTTTACATATTTCAGATAAACAGATGAATTAAGTGCTCCCACAACACCCATTCAGCCTGCATATTTACTATTTAAAGAAATGGAGCAGAACTAATATAGAGAGCCTCTTTTCTGTTTGGAGACAAACTCACTTGCCACAGGTGAACACAGACGTCATCACTCACCCATCTACAGTATTAGGGCTGGGCAAAACGATTATATTTGTAATCGATTAATCTAGCGATTATTTTTCCCATGCATCGATTAATCTAGCGATTCATGTTACAATATGGTAATAAAATGTGACGAATCCTTGCATATTATAATACGGTACAACAAAACTAACAAGAAAATAATTAAAAAGTTGAAAACTTACGGCGTTTTGTCATCCACACAAGCTGCGCCTGGATGTCGTCTTTTGAGGTGCTGGTGCATCGCCGTCGTGCTTTTATGATAATGACATTTTACACAGCTGACAAACGACAGAATGGCCTCCTTTTACGGAAAAGTAGTCCCATACCTTTGAATTACGAGTTCGTTTTTTACATTGATCCGAGTCAACTGACTCACTCGTGTTGCTCCCGCTTGCTTCCGCCATTTTTTGTCTTCAAACGACGCATTGACGCACAGTTTTTGCATCGACGTATTTTTTGCGTCGACGTAATCAATGACGTTGACGCGTCGCCCCAGCCCTATACAGTATGTGTATAACATTACAGAGAAATCTGTTTGATTTGTCATTACTGTGCACAGTTCACCCGACCATGTCTTTGTGTGTGGACGACAGGGCCGAACTTTGTCTTTGTGTGATTAGTATGCTAATTGCTTTTTGTACTGTAAGGAAAGCTGATGGCTGCAGAATCAAAGGAAAATGTCAAATTTTCTGAGCCAATTGATGTAAGCACAAACCCAGAGCTTGCTGTTACCAAAATACAATATTCTGGCTAAATTGAACACTCAACGTATACAGACTGTTGTGCAGCGGAATGGATCTTTGAACTGGCTACACCTGAAGTGGGTGGGACAGGGTTGTGTCCAAACAAGACGGTAAGCTTTCATTTTGGGATTGTGTCTTTAGTTTTTGGACCCAGCAGCGCCGTGAAACTTCAACTTTTCACTATGTATGTGTAATATAGGTAAGTTGACATCTAAAGACTACAGTACGTCACATAAAGTTACAAAGCAACCACCAGCTGTAAGTTGAATGCTGACATGATTATCAAGACTCCAAAGTGGAAGCCAGCTAGAGTCACTCTGTATAATGGTCGATTAGTTAAAGAAAATCTTTACACTGATCCATTTTCTGTATAAAAGGTTTGAGCACAAGCAAAAAATATACATGAAAGACTGTGTCTGTATTTTTACACCTGTTAAGCAGATCTTTGTGGCACATAGCTAGCATTTACGTGCTGCTCTCACATGTAGCGTAGCCACTTTCATTGGTTGCAGTGTAGTGTTGCAGCAGCCACTCTGTGAATGGGCCGTGGACAGTAGGTCTTTAGTGCAGCAAGCCTGTTTAACATGTTCTCACTCCCAACTAGTCAAATACAGCAGCTTGGTCAGTGGCCTTCAAATTATGAAGCTCCTTCTCCCCCTGTGGTGTCAGTTCTGTACGTGAAGGTGAAGTCACCAATAAGACATAATATGCAATGTCCAGGTGCTGTTTTTCAGCAAAGCTCTCTGAAAAACGGTCCACATATTATGACTTATTATAATTTTGGGACAGTTGTTAACATTGTTAAACAGTAAAAGTTTGGTTAGGTTTAACCACCAAAAATAAAAGCCTGTGTATGACCCATCCAACCACCCCACACATTGGACTCCTTTCTTTTCTGACACTACTGAACTAGTCGGGGGGTAAGGCCCCTGACCAGGCTGCTGTATTTGATGCACTGGGAGTGAGAATGGGTGAGTCTGTTAGCCACTTGATGTACTGCCATGACCTAAACTTTCTGTCAAAAAGAAGTGATAGAATAAGAATGACACAAAGTAGAAAAATCTGTCTTAAAACCTGCTGTATGTATGGTTTTTATAATGGAATTTCTTGATATGAAAGACACCTGCACCTGTTCTGCATCTGTTATACTTGACACATATTTTCAAATTTTGTGCATTCCATAGGATCATCTATCTATCTTATGCTGTTGAGCTGTGACTCAATTCAATAGTGTGTATTTTCAATCTAGCAAATTCTGATTAATTAAATGTGAGAAAGTGGCTGATTCCCACCCAGTGCCTTCCTCTGAAAAAGATGTATCTATTCACCATGAAGTGTGTTTTCATTAAAACGTAATATTTAAAGTCTCCATCATTTAATAGCCAAAACAGATATGACCCTATCACACAGGACTCCTCCAGCCTGATGGGGTTATTCAGGGCTTGCTGTTATAGAGAAAAAAAACATTTTATGGAACTCATATCTCACTTAAGATAGAAATATATATTTTTACCTAATTAGATCAAATGAAAAACTGGGTTTGACAGAGTTGTTGGCACTGGTGATAAAATACTTGTTACTTGTCTTATATATTAAGGTTACTTGACAATTCTTGACAACAGTATTCTTTCTTTGTGGATGTAAGTTCTCTCTTTTACAGGACAGACAGTATGGAATGGGTCTGATACTGAGCACAGTGGAGGGTCTGATTATGGACCCATGGAGGTATATCATTTAGGTCTCACTTAAAGTAGAAAAATACCAAAATAATGATACTCATACTCAATACCCAGATTACAAGCAAAAACCTAGGAAACCATCTTTGGTTTGTGTCCTGTATTTGTTTGATCTGTGTTTTCCTCAATTCTTTGGAGACTGTCTTGTCTTTTGTCCAAACAAAGTGCACCTCACACATTATGCTTCTTATTCAGTTATCGTTAAATTTAGTTCAGTCAAACAGGAAACATAAAACTTATCACTTCATGTGTATTCAAGATGATTCTCAGGAAATCCCTGCTTGTTGTGGGGTGTTTCACTGAGAAAATAGTTCTTATGAACTGGACAGAGATTAAGACTCAACAAAACTTTAAAAAAAAAAGGAAAAAGTACGAAGGGTATAATGGTCTATACTTGGCATGGATCTAGGTATACTTGATATTGCCACTTCCTAAACCTGCAGATGCAGCAATAATTACTTGTCCTGGACAATCTGGAAAATTAAATTTTTATTTATTGTGAAAGTCGATGTGAAAACTGACAGGAGTCATACAGCTGAAAGTGAACCATGTGTATCTGCCTCATGTCCATTTCATTATTATGACCACTAATAGAAAGGGACTTAATGGAGAGAGGAATACGTCAATAAAAATTGACTTAGCAGGCCCACAGTGAGTGAGAGAGAGAGAGCGAGAGAGGAGTTAGCAGGGGAGGAGGGGAGAAACAGTGGAGGAAGCCATTCAATTGGAGGGTTCTGCTTTTAAGGGCAATTTCATTACCTTCCACAAAAGAAAACTAGCTCAACACAAGGTCCATTCTGCTGCCTGGGAGTGTATCACATTTACACACAGTGAGCAGCTGCATTCTTACCCATAGTGGGTGGACGAGGTTAACTCAAACCCTGATTTCAATATATTATTACTCTGCTAGTGGTAGGTTTGTGCAACCAGCTCTCTAATTCAGATAGCACCAGTTTCTGGGCAGACTGCCATGGTATTCTTGTACCAACATCAACCCAGAATTTCCGCTTGTACTTGTATGCTTGTAAAAAAAAAAAATAGAACAAGCAAATTGCTGGGAAATTTATGGAGCATATTCACGCACTCCAGGGAATGAACCTTTCCTATACTGAATGCTCTGTAGTACCACCTGGTTAGAGTGTCATATTGGTTCATAAGATATCCCAAAATCTGATGAGCAGATGAATATTTAATGTGCCAGGTTTTTGTGCTCGACCGCAAACAGACTAGCATAGTGAAAGCTAGGTTCACATGGAAACAATCTTGACGCACATGGTGTCAAATAGTGATTACATTGTGCAATCACATTTAGATCATAATGATACATGAAACCAAGACAAAAGATAAATAAAGTGCCCATTGCCAGTTTAATATTCCTTTCCAGTAGTCCAAGGAGTTGTGTCTGACCCTGTTACTGCGTATGCTTCGTTTTTGCAGATGTTACATTTTTTTTTTTTACTCTAACTCCTCTTTTAATTATTCATCAGTGCGCAGAATGACCACTACTTCATAATCACACAAACATCAAGGTGTGGTTTAGCTCTGACAAATTAGTGATTGTGCATGATCAATATATGAGCTCGCTCGCACTGTGTCTTAACTTAAGGTTAGGGTAAGCCTTAAATCAGAAAATCCTCCCGTATCACTGTTAAGTCACCCAGGCTGCTGTCATAGAGTCCTGGCATTGTTTCCAGTTTTCACCGTCTGTGGAGCTGCTCCAACATTAGTCTGTGCATGACATCATCACTACAGTCTGTCTCCGAGCTGTTTAGCAGAGGGAGGGAGTGGTTCAGATTCTCCGTTTGCTCAATTACGATAAAGATAAAGATAAAGATAAAGATAAAGATAAAGAAAGAAGGTTTGTTTCTTCCTTTCTGTGTAAGGATGTCTTGCAAATTAATTGTTAGTTTGTGGCCTTGTGTGTTTTGTTTCTGTGCTGTTAAAACAGTTGGTTATAGAGCCGTTTCAGTGGAAATTTTCAGTGTGACAGTTTAAAAAATATTTTTTCAATCAATATAGAATAACTGTTATAATAGAAAAAAAACACTGATTAAAGTGGAATTGTAAGCTACATTAATGCAAATATTGTACACTTTAGAATTTGTTTAATTTCTTTTCCCCATGGGTTTTCCTTTTGTGAGTTTCTTCTAAGAACATCGTAGTGAAGCACTGGTGTAGCGTCCATGGACATACACATGGAATATTGTGAATTGGCTGACCCTACAGCAACCTTTTAATGGAATAATCCACTGATTGATTGTGATCAGTCACAACAACTGGAACTTGCATGTAGAACTTCGGAAAGAGATGTGACCATCACATCATCACACACCTTTAGTGCTGCATTACCTCAACGAGTTAACCAATTTTTTTTCCTATATATGCCTATTAGTGTATTTTAACACCACTAATGTGTTTGAATTTCGTTTTGAATTTCCCTAAGATAAAAATGTATCATCCCACTTCATCATTTTTATGCTTGGAGCCTAAAATTAATGTATCTAAAGCTGCCTTGCAGATAAATTGTGATGATTTGTTGAAGTACTTTGTTACTTTGCACTTACCTGATGTAAATCTTACATTTGTAAGTCAGCTGGTAAAATATCTGGATTGTTTAAATACGAACATGTAATCCTAGTTAAACTTTGGTGAGCCATGAGTAGTATATGACCATTTCAATAGTGTGACCTTTCACTATATGAACTGTTAAATTATGTCAATCGCTGGTGTTTACAGCCTGCCTGGGCTCTGTCTGCCTGTCTAAAGACATCCATCACTGAAATGTGATTAGTCTCACTGGGGCTTCCCTCTCCTGCTTTCTCTTTTATTGTTGCAATGAATCCTCTTTTTCATGATTACCATAACTCTTGATACGTTTGCTGTAGCAGACATCATTCCTACATATCTCACAGTTACCGATGTTTTCGTAAACAGAAAAGGACCAAATGACTGCGTTATCCTACGTTTGTTTATCATTGTCAGAGCTGTAACCAGATGACAGCTAATCTCCTCTGTGACAGACGGGTGAACATTGAGGGTGGCTGTGATGCGTGGGCTTTCAGGATTCATATGAGACAATGGTCTGTTCACTGACAAACGACAAAAGTTGAGAGGGCCTTCAAGTTGATGCAGCAGTAGTTGAAACAGAAGTAAAAGTAGTTCAGTAAAAAAAATTCACATGCATCAGTACCCAATGAGTAGTATTTGTGTAGCGAATCGAAAGTATCGATTCTGTGTTATTGACCTGCTCTTCTCTAATGATGATTTTACAGGCATTCCAACAATTTCTTGGTAGTTAACCATTTGCTCATCCCAACCCAATCGTCAACATTAATGTTGGCAATATACGTTTTTGCAAACCACAGTTATGTATCTTTTAATGTTACATCTTTCTGATTTCTAATGTTTCTTTAGGTTCAATTTTCTATGTTATGTCACCACAACACTATTCTTATGCTCTTTTCAGATTTAGGCCCAAAAACCATTTGGTTAGGGTTAGGAACAGATCATGTAATGGCCAAAAATGCCTGTGTTTGGTTGCCCCAAACATGGCTGGAGATATCCTGACTTCCTTCGAAAATATATTTTTTGTTGTTGCCACAAACACAGCTAGAAATGTCCAAAAGACTGAATAAAAACAAATGGTTTTGTGGCCACAAACATGGCTGGAGACATCCCAACTGCAACAGAAATATTTTTTTTTTGTTGCCATGAACATGGCTGGGAATGTCCTGCCCTAACATCAGAAATATCTGGGTTTTGTTGCAGCTGGAAATTGTCCAGAGGTACCCAGTGGTATAATGCTTAGATATATTGAAATGCAGTCTTGAACTGTGGTCACTGGTTTGGCAGCCTCCCTGCCTTTAACTTCATCTCCTGATATGAAAGTCAGGTCATAAACATTTAATGTTAACACGATTGGAAACATTTTGTGGAAAATGTCAATTTGGTACGTAGCCTATGACGCAATCAAATGTGAACTAGCAGTGGTTTGCCGAGATGTTAACTGCCAACATTTTATTCTGGTGACCCGGCAGATCATTTAGTTAAATTCATCCAGTCAATCTCCAGCTACTGCAGGCAAACAAAGGTGAAGAGCATACAGCAAATAATAGCAAGATAGATATCTGTTGAAAAGTTTAGTGCATTTAACAATCTAACAATCTTTGCATGTCCAACTCACAACAGGAACAGGTTGTTTTTTTTTCTCAGAGAGCGATGGACAGAGAGATGGAGAGGCAGGGAGGGATTTGTGGATGAACAGACAATTTGATTGGCAGCTAGGAGAATCATTTCAGGAGGCCATGTCAGCAGAGGCTACGACCATTAAGTGTGTGTGTGTATGTGTGTGTGTCTGTCTGTCTGTCTGTTTGTGCATATCCATATAATCCATATGAAAAAGGACATTCGGTAAATCTGCCTCAGACTTGAATGAAATACCATAATCACCTCGTTTTAATACATCCTGAAGAGATTCACCACCTGTGTATGTGTGATGATGAAGTACGAGTATCTTCAGAGTACATATATATTTATAGTGTTGAACTGCATCTCACTCTAAATGGTGCAGTGGGGCTGAACTTGTCATTTTCCATTAGAACAGGGCTTTGACTCTTGAGTGCATCTTCAGGCCACTCTCTCTCTCTCTCTCTCTCTCTCTCTCTCTCTCTCTCTCTCTCTCTCTCTCTCTCTCTCCCCCTCTCTCTCTGTATGTGTGTTCTTGTGTGAGACCTCAGTAATCCTCTCTTAGAGCTAAGACACAGTGATCCAGACATACACAAGCACACATACAGCATGTCTGTTGGACAATCAGGGGAGACGGAGTCCAAATTGCTGCCTAATGAGCACCAAGACTGTGAAAGTATGAATGTGTGTTTGAGTTTGAAAAGCTACTGTGTGTGTGTGTGTGTGTGTGTGTGTGTGTGTGTGTGTGTGTGTGTGAAACACAGAAGGATAACAAATAATGATCATAAACAACATGTTCTTTTCAGTGATTTGGTACTATTTGATTGTATAGATGCTGCTATTAAAGAAAATGCCACTGTGTTGTTATGATCTGATGGATTCATCCACTCAAAGTTAAATTAAAAACCATCATCACCCATTACGAAGTTGAATGCTGTCTGTTAACCACCAGGGATTAATATTGTGTAATTTTTGATCAAAGACATGATAAACCTCCTATTTTAAATGTGCATTATATAAAAGATGTCACCAGAATAATAATATAAACTTAAAATCAAATGTTAATAGTGGGCAAAATGGCTTTGGGCCAACGGTCCCCCTCTAATTAATGTTGATTTAATAATGATTGGTCAGGACGTCAGAAGGACAAATTATCTGAAAATGATTACTGAAATGAATTTACAAATGAATAATAATAATAACAATAATAATAATAATAATAATAATAATAATAATAATAATAATAATAATAATAATAATAATAATAACAATAATAATAATAATGCAATGTTGCTAAAAACATAGGGTTTTGACAATGTTGAAAAACAAAATAAATATATCATTGTTCATAAGGAGCTCTGCCTGAATAATGACTAGTAAAGGTTTTATTTAAAAATTTTACAATTTTTACAAATTACACAAAATAAACTTTGTGTTAAGCTCTGTGCTTATTTTCTTTGTCACCTTATAAAGCCATGACTGACATATGGTTAATCTATAGTTCAATCAACTTTAGTAAATGGCAATTTCACTGTTAATGAAATATTTTATAAACCATTTACTAAGCAGTTGTAAAGGTATATAAACATCAGTTGTAACTTTACAATACAATAAATAAACAGTGCTTAGTAAATGGTTTACACAGCATGTCATTAGGGTTGTATGTATATATGGGATTATGTATGTGTATATAACTATATATATATATATTTATATATATATATATATATATATATATATATATATATATATATATATATATATATATATACATATATATACATATATATATAGCAAAAGGTCAATTCCCTTATCAGTTCTGCAGTCATTTTGAATAATAGTACAGCAAATGAATGATGCAGTTATGTATGTCTGAAAATATTTACCTCTTCTTAAACAAAGAAAACAGCTACACACATATAGATGCCGCATACAACCGTTTGTGTTTAGTCTGTCCCAGTTTTTACCAGGTCACTGGGTCTTTCCCGCATTTAAAGCCCAAATATGGAAATATGACGAGGATTATAACATAGCTGAAATTCAGGCCGCACACTCACACAAATACACACTGTCAGAAACACAACTGCACAGTCAGACACATGCAGATTTTTGCAGATAAGAAAATATTTAGACGCAGGACACCCATGCTGCATTAAACATTCTCTCAGAAACACCTTCAGACATGCTCATAACACATTTATATCACACTTCTCCTCTCTGTGCCTGTCCATCTGCCTCACAGTTGCCGCACTAATGTGGCCTGAATCTCATTCTTTGTGTGTATTATGAACCAATGAGGGACAATGGACATAAATTGACTCACATGTTTGTATAGGGAACCAAAATTAGCATGTAGCACATTAGCGTTGAGCATTTTATTAAATGGAGTCAGTCAGTGCAAAATGGTAGCATCATACTGGGCATAGCAGACATTTTTGTTCCTCAGTTACCGGCTCATATTTGGTCAAAAACACACTGAAATTATATGTTGACGGTTTTCACAAACTGAAACAATCATGGAGAGAGCAGACTGTGTGTCTGTGCAAATGGAGATGTGAGTGTTTCTGTTGTGCGTGTGCGTTCAACGCTGTCTGTGTCAAAATGTGCATTAGTGTGACTGTAGCGCTCGCAGAGCCGGGCTGTTGCCATGACAACGCTACAGGCAAAGTGGGTCAGCAGGCTCCTGCCACACCCCTGTTGGCATGGCAACAAGGCTGGTCAATTAAACCTGAGCAGCATGATGACTCACACACAGACACACACACACGCACACACAAAACCCCTTCTGTGCAACAGGGAGGTGAAGGAGGGAAGCAGCGTGTGTGTGATTCTCTTCATCTTTCTCTAGGATTGTCGCACTGTCTACATGAAGGTTTCAGTGAGTCGGCGAGGCTGCATGTGTGCTCATTTTGAAAGCTTATGTGTGACTGTGTGTGGATTTTTGCAGACGTTTGATATGAAATCTGCTGATATTCTTCTTATTCTTCTCAAAATTATTATTAATTATTATCATCATTGGATAGCCTAGGGCTATGTGGAGCTCGGTGAGCAAGCAGCAGACATCACAACAGGCTGTGACAGGCAGAGACACCTGTCAGTCTGGCAAAGAAGCTCCAAATACTTCTCTTTGAACTCTCAAAAATCTCTTGAAATTTCAAAATGACGCAAAGACGTACATTAGATGTACACTAAATCAAGATACCCTAGCTGTACGTGGAAAACTATTATTGATTGTGAATATCATGATTTCGATACATTTAGAATATTTTC
Organism: Lagodon rhomboides; assembly: GCA_039737535.1. NCBI lineage: Eukaryota > Metazoa > Chordata > Actinopteri > Spariformes > Sparidae > Lagodon > Lagodon rhomboides. Next base: position 1,446,890 of record CM077786.1, read on the forward strand.
TGAGGCAGCATCTAGAAGCACTTAGACACACAACATCTTAAGAAACATCCACAGTGATTTTACCAGTCAGAGGTAACCAGGTTACCACTTCAATAAACCTCTACAAGACAAATCAGGTAAACAATACCATAATACAACAGTCCAAAGAAACTGTAATTATTTGTTATAGCGGCACACCTATTTGTACTGTTCCAGTTGTTCTGGAGACATAATGTTAAGGTGTGTAATGCTCTGTATCTAATTCTGTTAAGATGCAATAATGTTACCTGCCCTCCTAACATTAGATGTGTGTTCAACAGGAACACATTGTCATGAACTCAATATGTGGATTGTTGAAGTATTCCTTGACTAAAAGCCTTTCCCATGCACTGAGGCCTTTCCTCCTCATTATTCTAAAAGAGGAAAGATTACCCTTTTATCTGGTAGCAACTACAGCAAATCACAGTTACAAAGGCGGCCGCACAAGTGAGTCATTTTGGAATGTCTGAATTGTTGGTGCATCAGTCACAGCCACTGCACAATTATATAATATGACTGAAAGTGAAGAACTCTAATTAATCACGTCAACACAGGAGGATGGAAAAAGACAAAAGGTGATCACAAGGAAATGTTCAGCAGCACTGACTGGGACACACTGAGCAATTATTTTATATCAATAAAGGACTGGATTCATCTAAATTTATTTACAAATAGCCCGCAGATGTAATGATTATTGTTTCATTTTATTTTGTAATAATGTAAAGAGAGGCTTAGATAACAGCCTGTACATCTGTTGCAAACTTTGGATATGCCTAATTAAAAAAGCACATATTTCTATAACTGAGATTTTAAAAAAGAACTTTACAAGTTAGAGGGTTAGTTCACCCAAATGACAAACATATTTCAAACTTACTTCGACTTACCTTACCGCAGTATCTAGACATTCAGTTCATTTTAGGTTTGATGTGATGGGGTTTTCATATTCTGCCTCCAATCTACAGTGGAAGTGTACAGAGTTTTGTTTGTGGTTCGCATAGCATTAAAACAAATGTATTTTAAAAACTGAGCAGCAACATCACTTTCCCGGACACAGGATCCCTGTTAATCTGGTTTATTTCACAGACATGCTGTTGACAGTTATTAAACGGGACCATCTCCAAGATGAACTGATAGAAGGTCCGGTCCTCAGCAGCTTTCTTTCCTGACCTCTCTGATAAGTGCCCGTGCAGTGATAGCTTTATTTCCCTTGTACATCAACTGTGCTTGCTTCTATTCTTCAAGCAAATCTAAGCTACATTTACCTTGCGAAGCAGCTGGTTTCATGAGATCAGGGATCACATGATCTTGCAAATCCATGTTGCCAGGCCTCAAGTTCTACACTTGTGGCTGAAGCTACTATAGCACGTGTTATGTCGACACTGGGATATATTTCATTGAAAGAAGAGCAAAGAACGACAATGACGGCTTTTCATGAAGGGAAGAATTTTGCTCTTCTCCTAACTGGCTTTGGTAAAAGTCAATTTGATTGGTTGAAGCTAGCCTAGCTTGCTTAGCATCACCCAACACAATTGTGACTGGTTTAAAGAAATGCAAACAAGCATTTTTTGACCCCCTGTAGATCAGAATGAGAGTCGGTGCAGTGCTGACACAGCTCTGTGAAGATAGATCTGGTTATGCGTGACTAGCTAGTAATAGATGGTGATAGACAGATGGTTCATCGTGTCACCTGCCAAGTATTTTTGAAAGTGCCTGCTTTTTTCCAGACATTATCTAGGAGTGCCTTTTCCAGATGGTTCTGTGTGCTTCAAGTCTCTCTGAACTGGACAGATGAAATGATGCTGATTGTCCCAGCAACCTTATTTATATCCCTAACATCACGATCACCATACTATCGAGTGTATACTTGCTTTTCTCCATCAGCTTTCTGAATCATCAATATTACATGCGTAACATTTTGCTGACTGCCGTAACGATCGTACTGAATGAAGCTCCTGTCAGCACTACAACTCTGTCTTTTTGTGTCTTTTTAGGCTGTAAGGAGTGCTGTGAGCGATGTGTGGGCAGTCTGCCCTGGGCCTCGCTCATTGCCACTATCCTCCTCTACATGGGCGTGGCCTTGTTCTGTGGATGTGGCCATGAGGCTTTGAGCGGCACTGTCACCATCCTCCAGAACTACTTTGAAGTGATCAGAGCCCCAGGGGAAACGCTGGATGTGTTCACCATGTGAGTGCTGGTTTTAAACTTTTCTTCTCAGGAGGATTAAAAGACGCACCTGAGGATTTTCACTGTTTCGCACAATATCTGTAAAGTTTCTGAGTTGATTTCCAGTCTCTCAAGCAGCAGTGTCTGTTTTAGTGCTTATTCAGCAACAATAATCTGCAAAAAGATTTTGGTGATTTTGTCAGAAAGCAAATATAATGCATATACAATTCAAACATTACATCTGAATGCAACGGTTAGCAAGCTGACACGTTTCAATTATTTGACTGAATAAAGCTCTCTGACGGTTGAAACCCAAAACACTGGTGGCCTATCTCTGAAAAACAGTGTAAATTAAAAGGAAAAAGCCCACACAACACCATAGTAAGACTGATGTAGGACACATGATTTAGACTGGGGTTGTGCCCACGTTTTAGCTTTAAATTCCTGTTTATGTCACCACAAATACAGCAGGAAATTGTTCCAAGGTCTCCTTAAAGATATCTAGTCATTTCACTCTTTGAAATGTTGAAACGCAGTCTTGAACTTTGGCTTTCTGCCTTCTCCATGTAACTTCACCACCATCCCCTCCACCTCCCGATATGAAAGTCAGGTCATAAACATGTAATGTGAATATGATATATCACATATTGTACAAACATCAATATGGTGGTTAGCCTATCACACATACTGTAGAAATGCAAACACATCTGTGGTTTGCAGAAATGGAAATGCCAACATTTTATTCTGGTGACTGGATGGTCGGAAATACTTCCATGCTAAAGACATGTGTTATACAAAGAACAGAAAAATCACTATGTTGTCTGTTTTGGGTCAAATGTGGAAATAAATCCAACAGGAATCAGACAAATGTTAAAGTGAGTGATGGAACCATCCAAGCGCTGGCGGTCTCTTCCACTCCCTTAGCTGCCTCCATCCCAAATCCAGGCTCCCCCTGTGCTCCCAATCATTAGCTCTGGCTTGTTTATGGCAATTATACATATTCATTTAGCTGAAGAAGTCAACAAATAACACTTCAAGATGCAGTGTAGCATGAAAATACCAAATTCTCATTAATTACTGACACTGTGGGTGTGTGCATGTTCTCTCCACAGTATTGACATCCTGAAGTACATCATCTACGGCCTTGCAGCTGGATTCTTTGTGTTTGGAGTGCTGCTGCTGGTGGAGGGCTTTTTCACCACTGGAGCTATTAGGGATCTCTATGGAGAGTTCAAGATCACCGCCTGTGGACGCTGCCTGACTGCATTCGTAAGATCTTTGTAACCAGTACACTTAATCTTTATACTGACATTTTCATTTGTTTTGTCACACTTGTAGATAATTACAGTGCCTTTAGCTAAGTGTTTTACATAGTTTGCAGTAAAATATTTTGTACTCAAAGGATAGAGCAGGTCATATATTAAAATGTATCATATTTTTCTTATTGTCAACAAATTCCATAAAAATGGAAAAATGGCCGAAATGGAATAAAATATACACGATCAAGTTTTCATGAGTTTCTTCACCTTAAACTAAGAATCGCTTTAGAACTTTAGAATGAAATCCATCTGTCTAGGTATTTAGTTCATTACAATCTGTGACCTCACTGCTAGATACAACTAACTAACTAACTAACTAACTAACTAACTACATTATTATTATTTATTATCTGATTATATTTATTCATCAGAGTGGTTATGAGTCATGAGTTATGAGTCATGAGTGGTTTTAAGAAAATATCATGGTTAAAGTCCAACATCTATCATTTCATCACAATTGAATAACATTTGACTAATATTATTATACAATGATAAGTCTATATGCTAATATATACTTTAGATAATGTAGTGATGAAATCAGGCAGCACTGACACTGCCAACTGAAGCACAGCAAACACAGTAAGAGTGTTTCTGAGAAGTAGTTACTGTTTTAGAACAAACCTAAGACTGGCCCAACCCAACCTATCAGCCTGACAGATCTGTGAGCAGTTATTCCCTGAAATATTAGATATTTTTCATCTGCAAAGCCCAGTCTGCATGTGGCAACTCCTGTTAGTCACATCTGATTCATGTGGAGGAGGGAGACAGAGAGAGAGATTGCGCATTGTCCACATCTGCTAAGGAAATGTTTCAGTCACATCAGTGAAGAGGGAAGGCTTTCTGGTGCAGGTCTCTGGAGACAGCAACACACACACACACACACATACACACACACACACACACACACACACACACACTCAGGTTTGCCCTGAGAGAGAAAGCTTAAAGGCAAAAGAGAAAAGCACAGTGAGAGAGAGAGAGAGAGAGTAGTCAGTTGTGTAAGTGTTTTCTGTCTCAGTGTGAAATGATGGAGAGAATTGACACAATATCTTCACACCCGTGCAATGATGCACAGAGTATTAAAAGCATTATGGGAAAAAAAGGCTGCAGAGAAATGTTTGTGCATAACATAAATGAGTCGACATTATGGATGCCATATATAAGGTAAATGTTGGTTATCAGTCCTGAACACCTGTCAGTTAGCAGCCCTGTTAAACTGACCTGTTTTTAAGGTGTTTCAATAACACGCTATCATCTTTTCCACTCATGATGTCTTGTCTCTGTGTTGCAGCTCATGTTCCTGGCCTACCTGTTCTTCCTGGTGTGGCTTGGAGTGACAGCGTTCACCAGCCTGCCGGTCTTCATGTACTTCAACGTTTGGTCTATGTGTCAGAACACCAGCGTGGTGGAGGGAGCCAACCTCTGCCTGGACCTGCGTCAGTTTGGTGTGTACAATGATAACGTGACGTATCTCTGAAATGGATGGATGGAGGTGTCAAATCTTCCCTTCTTTCATTCTTTATTCTATCATGTTATTTGTGTGTGTAAATGTAAATGTAAGATGAATGGCTAGTTTTCATCGGCATGATGTTAATGGGCATCCTAGAATAAAATGGAATGATGCAACAGTTACAATAGTAATAAAACATATAACATTATGATAAAAAAGCATATATAATACGGTTTACAAAATCCAATATCAGATGATACAGGTGGGTAATAATAGCATCAGTGTTGAAATCAGTGTCCATGGAAATACCATCTCTGCATCATCTTGGGTAATGTTCTTACAGTTATGGAAGCTGTGGTCTTTTTCTGTAGCATGTGGAGCTAATCAACAAATCCAATCATAAGAAAGGCAGTAAAAAGCTAGAGACAAGAGACACAAAATCTTCTCTGTTTAAAATCCACAGGGTGTATAACGGTGCAGTCAGCTAACACATCCTTGTTTCACTCACTTCAATTCAAACACAAGGACGCAACAGAGATCTCTTATCTATCTCTCTTGGCTCTCTGGATTCCTGCTTGGTGAACTTCGACCTGCTTTTGAATGACCATTTGTCCACTGTGCTGTTCCAGCCTGAGTGGAACTGTTACTGATCTGTGTTCATCAGTGATACCATTTAGACCCCAACATTATAAGTTATAAAATTTGAAAGGAAATTGATTTTTCTTCCCTTTGGGATTTAATACAATAGAAATGGTTTTCACAGAGAAGGTTGATCAGCTTCTGAATGCAGTCCATCCATAAATCCTGTGCACTTGAGTTAGTGCCAATGAAGAAATTAAGGTCCTCCTAATCCTGGAGATCTCATTTTCCTGCACTGCCTAATTACTGAAAGAACACATATTGTGTGTATCCTCCCTCTCAGTGCAGGCAAGTTAATGGCGACTCACCAAAATACCAAACTGGCACACACAATGGAAAAACCTGTGTGTGTGCGTCTGATTTGCCAGGTTACCAGTAGAAAGCCTACAGTGTACCATGTGCCACAATGAAGCCCAGGATGTTACACCTACAAAACTACTTATTCAGCTGAACTAACGTGGGCCTTTACTATGGTTAAAAGACAGGAGATGAGGTATTGCATGTGTATTTATTAGGAGATGTGGGTATAAGGCCTGTGGACTGAACATGTGTTGTAGCAGTGGTATTCCAGGGATTACTCAGGTAGGCCTGTGATTTAAAGGCTAGACACGGAAAATGTGGCTACAAAAGTGAGTGAATAACTGTTTTCTCTGTGTCCTCGACTTTGTGTCTCTCACATTCTGAGAAAGGATATGCCGTTTTACGTGGGTCTGTTTAGGATTCCAAAAGGACACATTCTGTACAAGATAACGGAATAGAAATCCTAAAATGCAGATGTGCCTAGTCTAATATCACAAAGAATGTAGTTATACAAAATTTTAACGTGTGTACACACAGTTACATTTTGGTATGTGTTACGGAGGTCCAGTTTCGTGAAGTACCTTGCATGGCAGAGGGGTTCAAAGGAGTGTTTTATCCTTTTTTTGCAACAAAGAAGAATCCTAGTGGAGAAGAAGAGGGTCAGATTGCTGGGATTGCTCACGATGACTGCCACAAATCACAAGTTTTAGGGGAACAGTACGGTGAGCGACAGTGGCTAATAGCTTGCCATCATGCGTTTACCGTTTTGGGATTCTCAAGAACCTCCACAGGGATGTTTGCTTATTCTACCAAGGCCGAGTCGATGAAGCTGCCATTTGCACTGGAGTCCACCAGGATGTTCAGAGGGAGCTAATCACGTGAACACTGGAGCGAGGCTGGGAAGTTGATATGCTGAGAAGAGCTGGAGGGGGAAGAGGTCTGGCTCACCAGTGTGCTCTCCTTCACTAATAAGCCTGCTCTGTTGGTTTAGAAGGACATGAGGTGATGAGATGACCAGGTAAACCACAGTAGATGCAGAGTCTGTTAAGAAAACGTCTTTGGTGTTCAGTAGGTGACAGGCGAGTCCAACCAAGTTGCATGGGTTCCTCCAAGGCAGCAGCATTGTGTAGGTCGCTGTTCAGGCGGTGTCTGAGATAGAAGAGGGGGAGATATGGCTTGCCTACCATTGTAGCCCAAGTCTGTTGTCTACACGAATAACTAGAGAGATTCAATCTTCAAGGGACTCAGAACGGTCAAGAGTGGCCAACTCATTCTGTAGGTCGTCATTTAACCCCTTCAAAAATACCCCATGACCAGGGGGGGTTGAGCAGCATGAACCACAGGGTGGTTACTCACAGGTGCAGGGGTCACAGGGGAAGGGGAAGCCAGTTCAGCAGTGATTTGATTCAGTTGAGCACTTAGTTGGTTAACATTGCAGCTGAGACCATGCAGGGAGTCCATTAACTCAAGAAGAATGTGCTCATGTCGGCCGATGAGCACTCCTTGTGCACTTAGCACTTGTTTGTTGCAGTTGTCGGGGTCTGCTGGGTCCATGTGGGCCAGTTTGTTCTGTTACTATGATTAGTAGGCGATTGTAGCCGGACCCAAAAGCGCACAACAAGACTAGGGGAAGGTTTAAAGGAATTTATTAAACAAGTTAATTGATCTGCAGAGGTAGTTGTTGCTGGCTTGGGCTGTGGATAACTTGTGGAGTTGCGGGCTCCCAGCGGAGAGGGCAGCGGCTTGGTGGGGACCCTTGAGGGGTAGACACAGTTCTAGGCTCAGGCTGTTGGTCAGCTGGCAGGGTAGCGGGGCTCACTGCAATGTTAGCTGTGGCTTGAGAGGAGACGCTGGTGGAATAAAACACCAAAGGTCCAAGATGGAGTTGAGGCTGGTGGCACAGGTGCTGGAGGCTGGATGGCAGGGTGGCTTGCGCAGATGAGGCTCGGAGGTAACCATCACCGGAGAGGTCGAGGAGAAACAAAGTTAGATAAGTGTAAGAGCAAAAATACACGCAGGCAAAAAGTCACAGAAAGAGACACGTCGAAAAACAATCTGGTAGCGAGTGTAGAGCAGACCAGAGTATTTAAGCTGGAGCTGATGAGCTGCAGGTGTGTGAGGCAGGAGCTCCAGCCCACCAAGAAAAAAACACCCAGCCTCTGAAACGCACCTCTGGAAACACGCAGGCAAAAACACACACCAAGCACAGAAAAAAACACACAGCAAATCATGACACACTGATTGCATCATTAATAAATGGCAAAATATACACTTTTTTATGCTTTTGCAATTGAGAACACAGTTCACTTTGGTGTCTTCAAAACCGCATTAAACCACACAGTTAAAATACTGGTTGACTCCAAATACCCACCTTTTTTTACATGCTTACAATACATACTGTATTTCAATTACAATGTAGTGGTTACGTATTTTTTCAGATGATGCAATCTCAGCTCTGTCCACCATGTTGTTCTCCAGCATGCCCAAATAAAGCCAAAAGACACACAACAAGATGCATTCCATAGAGTATCTTGCAGCACTGCCATCTACTGGTCGAGATGCTAACAGACCTCCTGTCAGGAAACTAATTACTGTATCTAATGAACAGTTCTCATGGGGAATAATTACAATGTTTCACTTAAAAGACAATTACTGGTTCATAAAGGTTTGGATTCAGCACTGTGTGATAATGATGAGGTCACTGTGAGTGCAGTCCCAGCAGCCACAAACTGTGGTTATACTGGGCAGTTCCTAGTGGCCAACAGTGCGGGACCAGTGAGGCATTAATCTGTCAATTTCAATTAAATGCAGCAGAATAATATCCTACGGTTCAGCCTTCTTGTAAAGTATGGATGACTGAAGTGATTTTGAAGATGATTTTTTGTGTTATTAATTTTTATCAGGAGCCGTGACCATCTCTGAGGAGAGGAAGGTGTGCACAGGATCTGCAAAGTTCTTCAACATGTGTGACTCCAATGAGGTGAGATGAAACATGGAGCATGGCTGGTGTTTATTATAGTTTTTATATTTGAAGTAAAATGCAAATATATTGATTCATGACGTATATCCAGACAAACATCAGTATAATCAAAACTCAACACAAATTACTCTTGTGTGTTACAGCTGGACTTGACCTTCCATCTGTTTGTGTGCGCACTGGCAGGAGCAGGAGCTGCTGTCATTGCTATGGTGAGGACCATAACCCTTATATTTAATTGGCTATGAGCAATAGTGTATAGTAGAGTAATAGAGTAATATTTGGTGCTGGTATTACATGCCACCACCACTTTTTAAAAGCATAATCTGTTAAAAATGAAATAGCTCTCACCAAGAATTGTTAACTAATGTAATGTGAATGAATGGCTCTGATGCCTCTCCATCAGCATCTGCAGTTGAAACATGCTGTGGCTCATTCAGAGGTGAAATTATGACAAAATCTTAACCTGACATGTGCAGTGGCATACATTGAGGCCACACAAAGGCCTACACCATGTGCAGGAAACTGCTTTTGTTCAAAAGATAATAGATGAGATCAGCATATACTGATATCCATGTTGGTAACATAACCTATCCATACCATAATTATCTACCCTTATTACATGACATTGTTAAAGACTGTGTAAAGCAACGTAATGTTACTTTCTGTCCTTCAGATAACAGCTGCTTCACTATCATGATGATGGTCCGTGTCTTGTTACAGGGTGAATGGTGTCTCTGTCACTTGTTTTTGCTCTATACTTCAGACTTCAGTATGAGGGAAGGATCACAGCGTTACATACATGTTAGCTTCAATATACAAGTTTTAACACATATCATTGTTATGATGTGTTGAGTTAGAACCTACATTACACCTGACAAATTGTTACAGACCTGAGATTTGTATTTAACACAGTGATGTTGCACTGTGGGGGGCGCCACACCGCACAAAATTTAAATTTCTACATAATGTTCCTTTTGAAAAATGTTTTTTTCCATCTCAACCTTTGTGTCACCATCACTTTTCAACACAACACCATCAACTTAACAAAATAAATAAAATGGACACCTAGCTCACAAGAACACCTGTTGTGCTCTGTAGTAAAAACAGCCATTATTGTACTGTATATGTTTTTAAAACTAAATGAGAGAGAGAGGGAGACACAGAGAGAGGAGAGACACAGAGAGAGACACAGAGAGAGGAGAGACACAGAGAGAGGGAGACACAGAGAGAGGAGAGACACAGAGAGAGGAGAGACACAGAGAGAGGGAGACACAGAGAGAGGAGAGACACAGAGAGAGGAGAGACACAGAGAGAGGGAGACACAGAGAGAGGAGAGACACAGAGAGAGGAGAGACACAGAGAGAGGGAGACACAGAGAGAGGAGAGACACAGAGAGAGAGACAGAGAGAGGAGACACAGAGAGAGGAGACACAGAGAGAGGGGACACAGAGAGAGGGGACACAGAGAGAGGAGAGACAGAGAGAGAGACACAGAGAGAGGAGACACAGAGAGAGGGGACACAGAGAGAGGAGACACAGAGAGAGGGGACACAGAGAGAGGAGAGACAGAGAGAGAGACACAGAGAGAGGAGACACAGAGAGAGGGGGACACAGAGAGAGAGACACAGAGAGAGGGGGACACAGAGAGAGGAGACAGAGAGGAGTGACTTGTCTCCTGTGTGTCTGCAGTAACACAGACGATGAGTCAGCGAGCTGCTCAGGTTTGAAGGGGATCACTGCTGTCATGTCATTTCTCTCTCCTGTCGACCACCGGTCTGAAAAGCAGAATATTAACATACATCCACCTATTTTCTGTACCTGTTTATTCCTGTTTAGCATCACGGGGGTTGGAGTCTATCCCAGAAACACTCTCCACCTCCCCCACTGTTTTCTGTCAGATAATCAAATGGTGAAGCATTTAAACACTAAAGAACCTCGATAGAATGAGGGACATGTAATTTGACAACATATAATAAAAATTATGTCTGCTATGTGGCAGCTGGTATGGAAGGTTTTTCTGTCAAAGTTTAAAATGTAGAGTTGATCAAACAAGGTAATATATTAAAAAATCCATATCGATGTGTATGCTTTAGGCCGTGATACAGTACATATGAATCACCATCACAATGAGAAGCAGTAGAGTATGGCGAGCATATAAATCTTCATGATGGATTTGTGGAAGAGAAAGCATTCAGAATGCTACACGTATGCTCAGTTACTAATGTAATACAATATATAAAAGTTACAACAATACAATAAAAAGTAACTACAGTATGATGAAGGACAGTCTCTTTACATGAACTGTTTAGCTAGTTCATTTCTAGAATACCTCAGGATGAATTCAATTGATGTGCTGCATTTGGTCGTCATGGGTCACCAGAGTTCGACAAGCTTACAGGGAGGATTTGTTTAATATACAATATTGTACACACTGAATACAATACAAATGTAGAATAAAGGCCTTGTGTGACATTTGGTGGTGGCTGAATTTGACACTTTATTGACACTCATGACACATTGAGCAAATATTTTATTCCCAGGATACCTTCAGACACTTTCTTCAAAACTTAACTTAAAAACATTGTTTTAGTGTCTGTCAGTAAATGGTTCTATATGTGCCTGAGTGGACTAAAGGTGTCAGTGTACTCAAAACAAAACCAGTGGTTTGTTGTTCAGTATGCTACATATGCGCTGTTGTTAACCCTGACATCTGTTTTCCTGCTTCAGGTCCACTTCCTGATGGCTCTAGCTGCTAACTGGGGCTATCTGAAGGACGCCTCCAGGATGCAGAAGTATGAGGACATCAAATCGAAGGAGGAGCAGGAGCTGCATGACATCCACTCTACACGCTCCAAAGAACGCCTCAATGCCTACACATAAACACACACCTAAAAGAAACGACACACACACACACACATACACACACACATAAACCTGCCAGACACATGCAAGATGATACATGCACACACACACACACACACACACAAATACACAGAGCCTGACACAACCTAATAGATATCAGAAACATACAGAATAAACATGTTTGAAAAAACAACACAAACATGCATTGAAAGACATGAATAAAGACACGAGTAGGAATTAGTCGATAACATGAAATGATGAAAACACAGACATGGTCACCATCTTGGTGTCTGCAGCAGATCATTGGCTCAGGTGAACTATGCTAACATGTTATCATTCAATATGTTTGCTACATACATACTTCTTTACTTTTTAACCCAGACTTCTGCTTCTGAGTGAAAGGAAGCCTTTAGCTTTACCTGAAAAGTGATAAAAAGCACAGAGCACATTCTTCTACAGAGGAAGTGGTGCTTGTGATGGGAGATTGTACACAATTGCTCAATGAAAATAGTTAAAACCAAATTAATTTGGCTACATCTTCTTTAAGAAGTTCATGATATTTTCATCTACGCTATTTCAGACTTTTTGTAGCTCGAAACTCTGCATCCCCTTCACCCCCAAATGCCCCACAGTAGCTTTTCAGTGTGTGAATGTGCAGAACAATCAACTACAACTTGACTAAAACCCCTTCGAGAAACAATAATAACTGTGGAAAAGTTACTTAAAATTAAGCAAAACAAAAGACATTCAGCGCATGTATGAAATAGCACAAGGAACATACAAGGTAATAACACTTAAAAAAGTACCAAAAAGACAAGACACATGATGAACAGAAGACCCAAAGAAATGTCACATTTGTTTTGCTCGTTTGTGGCCCTGTGGTGGCCTTAAGCATCTAATTAGTTTGCCTACGCTTTGACAGGCAGCTGTTTGTTCTAAAAATGTTAATAGTTTCATCAACAGTTAGTCTTTCTCTTGTGTCAGTTTTATTGGCTTGCCATCACTAATCATGCTAACTGCTGTATGGAGATGATCCCAGCTATGAGCTGTTAGCAAAGCGCACCAGAGCCTTCAATCTACAGCAGACACATGAGTGAGTTTGGTGTCTATGAGCTCATTGTTTAATGTGGGGGCCGTCCAACAGGACAATGTAACCCCCCCAACAGCCTCAATACCTGCAGTACACACACCACGCACGATCCACACACACACACACACACACACACACACGCGCAAACACACATAGATGTGGCTGAATGGTTGGTGTTGTGCAGACAGTGTTGTACGGTGGTGTCATGCTGTGTCGTGTCGTTTCGCCACATTATGATGACTGGTATTGCAGAGAAATATGGTCCCTGAGGAAATTTGTATCATCCAGGTACAATTGGGTAGCATTGCTAACTTTTCCTCCCCTCCTCTCTCTTTTCCCCTCCTTTTTCCTCCAACTCTGCTCCTCCTCTTTCTCTACTCTGACCTCTTCATCTTGAGCCCAGTTTCAGTAGTTGTTCCACATGTTCCTGTTACACATGCCAGCTGTCCTACAAGTGGCCATTTGCAGGGTGGGGGGATGGGTTTTTGAAATGAAATGCAGGCTTCGTAGTTCATTGTAATAATATTAATAAAATAATGATAATGAAACCATGTAGTGATTGATAAGGTATTCAGATCAACTGATGTCATAAATTATCTTATTTTCCAAATTCCTCTAATATTGCTGTATTTGTACTGTATACCACATATCGGGCTCCTTAAGCTCACTTGAACTTTCAGAATAAAAGCACTTAAGATGGCAAAGGGGCCATTTGAAACAACTAGTGAAATGGGGCTTTGCATCCTTTCCCCTTCATCCCCAGTTTGTATAAACTTGTGATTTGTCCTCTGAAACAGCACATCTTAGCAGCACAAAGTCTTTTTAACGTGTGTCATGTTCTCATCAGTCTGATAAATGATGTTTTTTCTCACTTTTTGGAATTTTGCCACATTTTTATCAGTATTATTTATGTGTAATTTTAGCATTGGGGGGTATTTAATTGGGGCAGGTGTGTGTATGGGGGGGTTGTATCACTTTTGCATTTTCATGTGATGACTCTGTATTTCAGTGGTTCTGCACACACACAAATAAACACAAACACACATACACATGCGTATACACCAATCATCCTGAGAGTTTCAACTCTCACAATATCATGTTTTATTTTCTCTACCTTTCTTTCAAACAACCCTAATGTGACCAAAATTACAGTTTGTTTGTTAGTTGAATTTAATACTATAGATACTAATAGTCAACTTGGTGACATGAACAGATGATAACTGTGAATTCTGGGTGGTGTTTCGTTGCACAGCAAGAGCCTCACTAAAGGTTGGAGATTATGTTTTCCTAAAAGCTATTTAAGGTGTAGGAATTTTAACATCTTCTGAAGAATTTGTGAGCTATTTGAGATGAGATGATGGGTGTGATGGGATGAAGTGGTGTAACTTGATAGATGGGGGAACACTGAATTGTAAAAGAAAGGAGAGGTGAGGTGCTACAGAAACCAGAAAAAAAGATGGTGCTCACCATCAGTGGCTGCAGGGATTGATTTAACTGGTGCAGTGTTATTGAGTATGACCAATGTGAATGATGTCCCAGCTAATAAGCTCATGGTTTAGGAATGATTGGTGTGTCAGTTTATCTCCTCAGGTGCTTCTATATTGACTGCTGTATACTGTAATTGCAACTGCAATTGCAAAATGAGGTATTACAAATAAGATCACCTAAAATGTGATCATCCTGATGAGATTTTAACTTTCAAATTCAGTTCTAAGCAATTCAAATTCTTGTTAGGTTTTTTAAGAGGCTTATAAGACTTCACAAATCAGACCTGTGAGCAGTAACAACTCTGAACTTGAATTTGAATATATTTCTGTTCTGATGCAGTGTATACAGCAGGGGGAATCAGGACATGCAATGACTTGAATCCTCTGTCACCACTGTGCAGGGCTGTTCTGTTTGTATTATATGTGACGTTATGTTGAGCCAGCCATTAGAATGAGAGGATTGTATCTGCTGTCCTGGTTCTAGCTGTGAAGGAAGATGATGATTCTCTATCTGCCAGTAGAGACGACTGGGAGGGTGTTCAGCATGATGATGAAGATGGTTGTGAGGATGATGGTGATAGTGGTGAGGATGTTGGTCTTTGAAGGGTTTGATTTGATGAGACTACCAGCACACAAACACACACACACACACACACACACACACACACACACACACACACACACACACACACACACACACAGCAACACAAACAAATACACGCACCAACTCCACCACCGCCATCACTCTGAGCCATAATTCTTTGCTCTTTTACTTTTCACCAATAACATTTCACTATTTTATTATCAACTTTAAATCTTTGAAACTTTTTAAATGTGAACTCATTTAATTTGAAAAAAAGAAATGTGTTTCTTTTATTTTTATTTTCTTGTGGGCAGTATTAAGCACTGTACCTGCATTAACTCTGTATAAAGATATACATATATGTGAAACAGTTGAGGTGAGCAGCCGGGAGAATGATTTCCTATTGGTTACAGAGTCTGGAGGGGGTGGCTCAGTCCCAATGTCCTGAGCTTTTACTCCCTAATAGAACTGCATTTACACAGACATGAAAGAAATTAAGTTTTTACATCTTAACGTATTTAAAAAAAAACAGAAGCTGTGTCACAAATCATTAAGGTTTGCGTCTCTGCAAGATGATTTTCACATGGCAGTGGTTATATAGGCTGATTAAGTGTCTGCAAAAATATTTCTTAAACTAATGGTGTACTTTGGAAAAGTTTTGGCAAGATGTTGATTTCAGTAAAATGAGTAAAACCACATGTGTAGCCCTTTAAAGGTGCAATGTGTAAGAACTGGCCACCTGTTGGATTCATACTCCAAACAGATTCCGGGCCAGAGTAACCGCTAACTCCTGCTAACTGTAGCTGGCGTTTGCTAGTTAGATCAGTTAGCCGTGACGCTAGTGGTATATCATAGACACAGTATATACTCTGCCAGTATAAATGTCAAACTAAAGGAGACAGCCAGTCAACATAACATGCAATGACACATTTAATGGCTGAGTGTCCACACAGGCACTGAACTTGTGCCTGTGTGGAGTCTAATTACATCCACATGTATTTTAGTAAAACAAAATGTAAATCTAGCTCTTGTGTCCTGTAAATGCAGCTATATTTGACAAAAAAATTAAAACACCTACCACCAGTGTCGATGACTGGAGACTCCAACAGACTCGTGTCCTGTTCAGGTGTGTCTCGGCTGCATACAGTCAGTATTTTTAAGGGTCTAGTTTTACAGTAACAGTATTTTATCATTTCATTGCCTGACAATGGATGTCTTGTCAGTGTTTTTAACCTCAGATAAAAGAAAAAAATAGTTTTTTGTGCACTTATTGACCATTGTGAGCTCTCTCTCTCTTATTCTTGGTGTGTAAGTGCATTGAGATCCCCATAGTGGGACCTGTGTATAGTCTTGCAGCATTGGTTATAACCTGAAGAAATAACAATGATGAAAATGAATGAATTCATAATAATGAAGATAATCTTATACTAGGTAAAAAAAAATAAAAAAAAAGACAGTGAATCTAGTTGTTGTTTGTGGCATGGTTATGCATTCAATGGTCATAGTTTTAATGAATAAAACAATACAAAAAAAATTATTATTATTTTCCACTGGCGCTGTTCTGCTGTTTTTGTTTTGTTTTCCACTTTTCAGTGTGCAGTATTGCGGTTCCTGTTGCTAATGGTGTTGCTAAGCTAGCTTGCTTGCTCAGTTGTTTACCACCAGAGCAATATATTGTAGCAGTTTGATGAAATCAAGACATAAACAAAAAATCCATACCCGTAAATTTATGGCATAAAAGTGCATGAATCTTTGATTGCAAGTCTTAAGTGATATGATCATGGTGTTCTTTATTGTTTATCCTAATAAAGCAGATTTGCAGATGTGGTGTAATGTATTGCTCTGGCCACCCATTATCCTGCACCCACCTCTGCTCACATCCTCTTCCTCAGTCTGGCTGTTTAGGCTACATTCGATCATGGATGTCCGGTTCAGTCCAGATTTTTCTGACCATATTTGAACTAAAAAGTGACTCATGTCTGATATCCTGTGTGCTGGAAACAACCGTGTGTGTACACAAGAGTCACTGATGCATAAGTAAAGCTCCATGTAACCAAGCAACAAGCACAGTCTGCCCAGCTCACACTGCCAAATCACCATCTGTAATGGACGCTAACAAGGCAAAATAATATATCAGGCTATTTCTGAAGCATATTTAGAGCTGTACAATCATGTCTGAAGGTGAAGAAGAATGAATACTGGCAGATATGAGATTCCACTTAAAAGGAATGGAATTGGATGTCCATATATGAATGTGGCCCAAAAAGGATCTTAAAATATAGTATAGTATAGTATAGTATAGTATAGTATAGTATAGTATATAGTAAGAATGTCAAATTGGCTTATCTTTGCCAGGCCGTGTAAATGTAGCCTAAGTGAAGCCTTGAAAATATCCAGCTTCTGTTACAGTCAGGAAGAGGGTGTGAGCAGCTCGCTCTCCATGTGATTAAAGTCTCCTCATTTGCTTTCGAACCCTCATCTCCTTGTAAAGATGAATATTTGTATTGACACCTTCTAATCCTGCGTCCTTCTTGTCTACCCCCTGACCACGGCTGAACATGGACTCACTCTACCATTCCACGAGCCTGACCATACGCTTTTGTGACAGGATAAAAAAAAATGCCCATGTCAGCACAATAAAGCATGAATTTCAATAAGACGAAATCTGATTTCTAACCCTCTGTGAGAAAGATTTGATCTGTTTTTGACTGTTTCTGCAGCTATAAAACCTCAGCTCTGTATCACAGGATGAAAAATCAGATCCTCTGTGCCTGAACAAATTCAGCTCTTTGTCCATCATGAACTGAACCACAGATCTCCAAACTAATGATGTCAGTCTGTGACCTTAAACTGATCATCATGTGTTTCAGATCCATGCATTATGTCAGGTTGGACATTTTGGACGCTGGGAGTAATTTTTTTTTTTTTCTTTTTGTTTTTTGTCTGTTTCTCCATAGTATTCTAGACTTTTTGTACTTCCCTCTGGTTGCTTAGTAGCAGGCTTTATCTGATTCACTCCTCCATTTTTGTACATATCTGTGCCAACAGCTTGGGCAGACAGTGGCTTTTTTATTTGTAAAGACATAAACTTGCTTGCATATATAAATAAAATGAAATAATACACTTGTGTACTTGTGTTAATAAGGGAACATTCTGAGTTTGTGTCTTCATTTCACATTTTACACATGTGTTTGTCTAAAAGGCCTTGCAGATAATTTCAACATTTATAAAATTCTATTGATTGGTTGAGGTAAGTACAATCATAGTATAATGGTCATGCAAAATTTGTTCTGTCAAGATCCAAAATATTTGCCATATTTACATAAAAGTACCGAACAGTACAAGATCTGGTGGTCGTCGAGTTGGAAGAGAGACCACAGTATCAATGCTGTATTATACCAACAGAGTGGAGCACGTGCAACAGTGTGGACCTGAGCATGATGTCCACAGCAGAGTGAGGCCACATCCTCAAGGAAACATAGTGGCTCTCAAGTCTCCAACATTCAGTCGGTCAGGAACTCGTACACAGGTACAGTGTTTGCACTGTGGGCAGAACATTCTGTAGCTCTGCCAATACCCTAAAATAGAATAATCCTACCAGAAAAACAGCCCCATCTGCTGGAAAATTTAAATCAATTAATTTCCACCCAATTTGTCAATAAAAAATGTTTATTGGTGTGAGTGTAATAATTTATAGTGTATAATCTTTTATAATTATGTCAATGATTAGACTAATGTGGAGACAATGGTTTACTGTGGATCCCCTGTATATAAACATACACTGCACACATGAAACATTTGAAAAATGACAACCTGACCACAAAAATAATGAAACGTGACACTTGTGTAACAAACAGGTGACAGAAGCGATATTACAAATGAACACTTAAAGGTCAAAACATCCAGGTAATATTTGTGAGTTATGTCTGGTGAGACAAAATGTATGCGCTACTCACCAAATGAATCCCAACAGTATAGGACTGAGAGGAGCATCACAGTTTAACTGATATCACTGTGTTGGTGCTGTTCCTGGAACATCATAATTAATGTTGTTACAGGAAAAATTTCAAAAGCAACAACAATCTAGCTCAGAGCAGGCTGTCATGGCTGAAGGGGGTTAGGGATGAGACTTGTATATAGGGTCACTTATTATTTTTCTTTTTTTCAGTTTTCCGTTGCTGTTTGGTTAGGTTTAGGAAAATAAGGTTTGGGTGGTATCACTTCGTAACACAAAGTTAAAGTTGTTAATTTCACAGCTTTAACTAAGCGTTATGAAGTGACTTCTCTTATGTGCGTATTTTTCTCGTCTTTTTCGGGTACGAAAGACTTTCCAAAAGCCTTGATTGGGCAGCTGCTGTGATGGTCCGGACCGGAAGCAACATTAATTGTGATCTTCCAGGAAGAACATTAACAAGGGGATATCAACATTGTGCGCTTCAGAACAGAGGCAGGAACAGCACAGTTTCAACTAAATTTCCACATCTGGGTGTGAGTGGGAGTTTTTAGAAATGAGTCCTACAATTTTTCTTCTTGGGAAAAAGAAAAAGGGCTGAAGTTTAATATAAAAGTAAATAAAATAAAGTAAATGCAGGTAAGTTAAGTATGTTTTCGTTGTTCAGAGTAATTCAAAGGGAAGTACTAATTGTAATTACTATTATGCTTCAGTGCAGCAGAAGTTTCTCATACCAGAAAATACAGCGCTAAAAGTGACAGATGAGCAGGGCATAGAGGTGGATGAAGATGTCTTTCCAGAACTTGCAACAGTCAAGAAAATGTGTTTTGTCATCTACACTGATGATGGTAAAGTGATTGTAAATTTATGTTTTATTCTTTTGTTTTGTTGTGGAGATGCTTTGAGAGACTTGTATCCTGACTCTGAAAGAAAAAGCGTTAATGTCTGTCTGATATTCAACAAAACAACAATTTGTACCTGTCATGTGCGTTTCAGACCTCCAACTAGCAGAATCATCCAAGAACATGGCTGACTGCTCAGAATTTGTGACATTAGGTAGGCAAGATTATAGTAAATGCTAATAATGATATACAAAATGTTATATCTGGTCTTATGGGACAAGTTGTGATTTGGGTAAACTAAATCTTTTGTCACGAGCTAATGAGTTTTTAAAGTATCTTCATCGTTTGACTAGGTAGGTTCTGCTTGAACACACAAAAAATTTGAAATGTTTAAAACATTTAAACTACTGGGGTTATTTTTATCTCTCAGCAACAGTACTACACACTTCAGAAGAGCACAGATTGAGGCAAGATTATTTTCCAGAACCAGAATTTAAACTTTTATCAAATGTATAGTGTCGATGTGATCACAGCTTACCCCATGACAGGTAAAGTATCCAGCACGTTTAATCCTAAAATTGCTAAAATTGCTAATGCAAGGAGAGAGAATCGGAATAAACATTAATGATGAGACACCATGTGTCTTGGACGGGTCTGCAAGGTCCAGCTAAAGACTGCATCAGATGATATCACTGATCAGCACTCCTTTCAGATGTTTGGAGGAACTTTCCAGTGAAATCATTGGCTGAGGTGATCGGTCGGAATGAAAATGCCAAATAGGGTGCCATACTGGGCCAACAAATGGCCAAATATATATGGCACCATATTACATGGTAATTGTACAGTATGTGCCCTGTATCCTGATGTTGCTATTTGTGATCCTCAGATCTTACTCTCCTGCAGCAAAGCGGTGAAGGGCCTTCCTCCCCCAGTCTAACAGATACATTGTCCATCTCAACCTCATGCAGCAGTGACACAAGTGATGCTGGATGTCAAATGATTCAACCTGTCATGGACAGCATCTGTGCAAGAAATGTAATTTTATTTACTTACATACCTTTACACTTTTCTCTTTAGTGGGCCTGACTTCAAAACTTAGACAAGCTTAAACAAATTTGGGTTATGGAATTGAAATACCATTGTAATTGATGATCTGTGTTATCAATAGATTGAAGAATGTTGTCTTATTTTTGTTGTTAATTGTTGTTTTGTCTTTTATATCAATTGTATTAAGATAGTAGAACAGATTCTCACATCTAAGCCAGCAGGGATGAGTGTGATCAAAGAGTATTAAGATACTGGGAGTTTGGAAGATTCCACGAGGCAATTAATGGTGAACATCATTGTAGCTCACATGCGTGAAAAAGAAGGGTAAGAGGCTTGATATTAACAACATGCGATTCTCATTTGTAGAGGAGGCAAGAATCTTATCACAAACAATATTTATGCAGGAGAGCTGTAAGTAAAGCAGCAAAGGAGTTTCATGCCCTTTGGATTGTGTCACCCTCCCATCTTTGAAGGACCTATAGTCAAAAAAGGGATATGTGAGTTTGCATTTTAGCCATAGTGTGAAATAACGATGGTGGTTGTGTTTTTGTTTGTTGATCTTTTGTGTACAACCAGCTCGCACTAGATCCTTCAAAAACTTGATATTGTCTGCACTCTAACCAGAAATATTGTTTTAATTATTTTTCAGGAACACATCCAGAGCAACACAGGCTTTCTTGAGTGGCGTATCAAGACTGTGCAATGTGGATCCAAAACCATATCTGCATCCCATAACAGCGTTATTCTAAAAGGAGGTCCCACATCATCAAGAACATTTGGTTTCATAGCTGACCAGCAAGTGGGAGATGAATGCATGGAGGCCATGTCTCTTCTTCATCACACCACTGACCGTGACTTAGTCTTCCAAAAGATGAGAGAAACATTCCACTATCCTCAACAGATGATTCATGACCCACAGCCATCGGCAGACATTCTTTAAGTTTTTCCTATTGATATAGGCAGAACAGACGAAACTCCAAAGAATAACAGTCAAAGATTTAAGAGCAAGGCTGTTGAACAAGCAGTAATTAGCTTGCACTGTGAAAATGTTGAGGTGTATCCTTTGTGCCTCATCCTTTGGTACAGCTTCACTCTTGTTCATGCATCTCAAACTAATTCATGGAATGTATCCTGGGAAAAATCTTGAAGTTGAATATCGTGTTGACACTGATGAAAATATTCCAGTGTTCAGCAAAATAACCTCTATCGTTTTGCATGATGGTAAAGTTGTTTTTGTTTTGGTTGAGCATGAAACCTGTTTCCATGACCATTTCCATGCTTTTCAAGTAGGTGAAAACACCCCTAGGAAGGTGCTGGTTCTAGAAAGGGAGCAACCATTTCACATGTTTCGATGCCCAAATGTCCTATGGATGTGATTCATGTTTTATGTTATGTCAGAGAGTTGTATTATTTAAACAACATTGTTCTAACCAGAGCCGCCGCCAGGGATTTTGGGCCCCATGAAAAGTAATCTAATTGGGCCCTTGTATAGGCCGGTGAAAAAATGTGATGCTGTTTTATATAAAACTATGCATTTTAATGATATTTTTGACTATCATTCCCATATTTGTGAAAAGAACAACATGACAGTTACTTGGTTACTTCTCACTGTCTCCCTTGTAGTCCCGCATGCAGGTCTAATTTATCTAATTTAAGGCCATCACGGGCTCAGTTTTTAAGATTTTAAGCCATAAGCATCATATAAATCTTGAAATTGAAATGAATCCGCTGATACCAAACATATCATGCTAGCTTACTGGGAAAGCAGCTAAATATCGCTCCAAATTTGACCTGTTTTTACCACGAGGTCGTCGACCTCTATGCAGAGGGGATGTCAATGATTGAATATGAACAGCTTGCTAAACGTTTCACTGCATTGATTATTTAACTAACACGACAGTGAAATGTAAAAATCCAGAGTTATGGAGAGAAAAGTGAGCTAGCTTATAGACCATGGACAAAGTTAATATTCCATAACTTTCCAACACATGAACCAACCTCGCTTTGTGAAGAACTGGGTGACATTGAGGCACATTGAATTCTCTGCCTCGTTACTGGCCGCTGTGGTGCTGTCTGTGACCAATCGGTGAGCTGCGGCTGATCCAGTCGGACTGAACCATTTTACGTAAATAGAGAGAGGGGGCGTTAATGTTTCCAAAACAAATAATTTGAAGGGTTTATGCAATACATAAAGATGTGGTATTGACCATATTTATTATCTTTATCTTATACAGGTCATGCAAGTTTCATTTATGTGTGTTTTCCTTTTTCATTTCGATATGACCACACAATTTCCCAACTGTTTAGCTGCCCTGATAGCAGGTTGTTTTAAAAGTGAATGTTTGCTGTTACATGTTAACATTGTTACTGAAGACAGCAAAAATGTAACTTGTTACATATGTAAGTATACATTAACATGTAGTTTTGAACACACTGTATGGATTTGGTAAATAAAATACATTTGTAGTTATCAATATGGTGCTTTTTGTCATCATTTTCACGTTATACTTTTTTAGTGTTTTGAAATATAAACTCCAGTTAGTATTCTATTAACACTATGAAAGAGTTCACATTAAAATTAACTCAAGGTGAGATGACAAGAGTTCAGTTTTAACTCTGGAAAAGAGTTAAAAATCAACTCCAAGAAAAGAGTTACTTTAGCTCTGCCCTAGAGTGTGTGCGGTGGTCTCACATACACACTCAAATTGAGTTGATTTTAACTCTCAGTTTATTCCAAAAGCCTGAATTTGCTGTGTGGTGGCAGGTAGTGTCTGTTTACCTCTTCCATCATCTCCTTCGCCATTTGTAAAAACCTGCAATGTTCAGATCTATCGAGAGGATAAGCAGGTGAATAACGTTCTGATTTCCTTGCCCTCTTGTGTCTTGTCAGTGTCTCTTCTGTGTTTTTCCCTGTTTTTTCAGTCCCACCTTGTTGCAGGTTTGTCTCCCTCTGTCTGTCTGTGATATTTCTCCTCTGTGCTTCCCCATCGTTAGTTCACCTGCCTTCTTCCCTTCTCTCTCTCCTCACCTGCTCCTCGTTCCCTCATCAGTGTCTGTGCATTTAAGCCTTTGTTCCCCTTCACTCCTTGTCGGTTTGATGTTTCTGCTTCTGTTGGTGTGATGGTTTTTCCCTGAGTTCCTTGTGTCTCCAGTCTCCCAGTGGAATGTGTTTTTTGGATTTGGACTTTTGGTTTTTCCATGTTTGATTTAAAACTTTGCATTTTGGTTGAACTTGGCTTAGTCTTAGTTGTTACTCTGTTTGGTCCTACTCAGGAGTAGGTTAACTGATGAGAAGAACATGCAGCTTTGTGGGTTTCGAGGGTCGCTTAGATAGCTTGCTGACCATTCAGTGCAATCTGGTTTTATGGTTGGCTGCTGTTTGGTGAAGCACCGTAGATCAGGTACCTCCTCTATCCAGCGGCTTGGAGTGTAAATCACTCATGATGTTTGTGCAGCAATCTTCAATTGTTGTGAGTGGTAAACCTGTGCGTCCAATGCATCTAGCTATGGCCTGCTCCTTGGTCTGTTGTTCCTTAGATTCAGTTTTGTTCCTTAGATTTAGTTTTGTACTTTGAAGAACTTAGGAAAGCTGTAGAGATGGCCTGCTGCTGGGTTGCACTAGCAACACTAGCTTTTAGATTTCCACTTGGCCCATGGTCATCTTTGTCATCAGAGATCTTCTGTATCTGTGAGGGTGAATAAAGGGGGAATCAAGTTGTGATTTTTATTTTATTTCTTTCTTTCTTGCCCTCTCTTCAGATATGTTTCTCTTTCTCACACACACCCTATGTCCAGTCATATACAACACAACATCTACTATAATAATACACATTTGATTCAACTATACTCGTATTAATTCAGTGAGACAATCGTCTAATCAATACAGATCAGAGGTGGTTTCCTTTAGCTTCTACTTCATTCCAAGTTTAGCGGAAACATGGTGGTTTATCTGATAAAATGGTGTATGCTTACCTTCGCATGTATTTCTGGATGAGCTGTCTGTAAATGTCGCTTCAAGTTGGTGGTGGTTTTCCCCAGCGATTTTTGCTCCACACGGTTTAATGACGGTCTTGTTGTCATAAATGAAGTGTGACCAGATGTCAATTCTTTTTTGTCTTAGACCTAGTTCTGACATTTCTGTTGTTCATGAGGCATGCCGTTGCCCTCGGACCGGGTGCACTGCAAAACATTAACGTTAGTGAAAACCTCCTCAAAACTGTGTAAGTTCTACAAATTTGTCTTTGTTCCCCTCCTGTGTAGCTGCTTCTACGTTTGAGCTGTTGCGCCTGTATTTGCCACGGCTTTTTAAAATGGCTCTGCTGCTTCTGCATAGATCAACCTACCCTCAAAAGATTCGCTCTGATTGGATTTCTTCCCAATTTGTCATTCAAAAGGAGTAGTGCTGAATGGATCTCTTCTCCATTCGTCCCTCCCTAGAATTTTCGTCTCGTTTTTATTCGTTGACTTAAGTGTCAGTTATATTTTGTCACAGTCTTTGTCATCGCATCTGACTTTTTATTTAGTTTTTGTCTGTGGAAAAAGGTTCGTTGACAAATATTTTTCATCATAGTCTTCGTCAACGAAATTAACACTGGTGTAAAAAAATGATGATAGTTAAAAATGTGTGTTCCCTTCCATATCAATTGATTAATAAGCACCTATCAGTTGAAACACTGTATTGTAAAACCTAAAAGTGTGAGTTGTCAGAGATTCAAGGAGGAAAGCATGTGGAGGATTCACTCACACAGGTGCAGCTGTAAAAGGCAGCAAAGACCTCTGACAGCTGTGTGAAACTGATGAAAAACAGTATAATATGGGACCTTTAAGGAACAACTGAAACCATGTTTGCCATAATATGAATCCAACTTCAAACGTCCTGTGGTAAGTAACTTTCTTGAAAAAGATGTTTTCAGGGAAATACAGCTTTATCTACTTCCCTGTGAAAACAGATGCTTGTCTTGCTGAGAAAACCTCAATTTTGCCATGTGAGTTTTGACAAAAAACGAATTAAAGATCAACTGAAACCATGTTTGCCATCATAATTATCCAACTTCGAACATTTTAAGATGGGAAACTTACTTAAAATCCATTTTATGTGACATACAGCTTAATCTCTTACACAGTGCAAAAAGACGCTTATCTCGCTTACAAAGCTTCAAAATTATCAGTGATTTTTTGACTGAAAACGAATTAAAGAAGAACTGAAACCATGTTTGCCGAGCGAGAGAGAGAGATTTTTAAATAGTAACTTTATTAAATCTACTTAAAAATCAAGTCACATTTGATTAAACAAACAAAATAAATAATAAAACACAAACAGATCAGATCAACTGATCTGAAAATGCGAGCCGATGCTCTTGAACATCACACAGAATGCGTCCATAAGTCCATATCAGTTTAAATTGCTCCAAGTCCAGCATTTCTTTATAATATTTAAAATTGATCATGACCCGGGCTTTTACCATTCTGCTGAATAATAAGACAGCCTCAGTGTCCACACCGTCCTCTACCTTTCTCTTTCTGCTGACATACACAGCCAGCTTTGACTGCCCCAGCATGAAGTTCAAAAGTTGACATTTGTGTTTATCAGCCTTTCTGTACTTGAAGCAGAGGATGAATGTTTGTACAGTAAAGACCTCTCCTGCCTTCCTGAACAAAACGCCCAGCAGGGAGAACAGAAGGCCAAGACGAGGACACTCTGAGAAGCAGTGGAATATTGTCTCTACGGCACCACAAAAAGGACATTTGTCAGAGACAGCAGGGTTCAGGATAGAGATAAATGCATTGACTGCTAAAATCCCGTGAATTAGTCTCCACTGCAGGTCAGCCACCCTCTTTGTGAGTGGAGGTTTGTATAAACTCCTCCACTCAGGCCGGACTTCCTCACCTGAGCCCAGGTGAGCTCTCCAGGGCGAGTCAGCTTGACGCTGCATCTTCTGTCTGTTCAGACACTCCACCATTAAAATTGACAGAGCTTTGCCATTGGCCTCCTGCAGGTTCACCTCGCACCGTCTGACCGAGCTTTGACCATCTGTCCAACAGGGATACACAGGGGTACACTGAGGGGGGAAGGTTGTCAGGGCGGGGGGCAGTCACGCCACCGCTGTAGTCTGTCAGCAGGAGGCGCTCATGTCCCGTCAGACAGCTCCTCCAGTGGTCCAGCAGCCTTCCCA
>CM077786.1:1473893-1658893 GCA_039737535.1 Lagodon rhomboides
TGTGGTGTAATTTCTGATATCATTTCAGATATGTTTTTGTGGAGAATAAGAGCTAAATTTTCTGATAATTGATACTTGTTATGAAGGAACGCCCTAGGCTGTGGGGCCTCAGGTCAAAGGTCAAGTCCCTTAAATAGATGGGCCCTTTCAGACTTGTTTTTCAGGGTTCATAAATTTAAATCACATGCTATATCTTGGTATAGATGAGGTCATGGTAGGTTGGCTCTGTGCCTCGAGAATTGATCAACACATTGGGTATAAATAGAATGGTCTGTGTGGAATTCGGGGGAGATCCACATTCGGCTTCGGGTCTTCACACAGGCAATTTTTGGGTGCTTGTTCAGATGCTGTACTTTTTGTAATAAACCTTTTTATATACAACTAAGTCAGTGTCGGCGGAGACTCCTTCATCTTCTTCACAGCATCGCTATAGAATAAACAACAGACTTTGGCGTCGCGATCGACAGGACGGTTTGCGACCTGCAGCACCACCGACAGATTCAATGTCCAGCTCCCGCTCCAAAGGCCACGGAAACGGTGAGCATTCTCTGAGGCTGCTGTGTGTGTGCTGTGGACGCACCGCAAAGACTCATGTGTGTGGGTGTGTGAGCCATGCTGTGTTAAAGGGGGAGAGAGACTCCGTTCTAAATTTAGGATTTTTGCGTCGTGCACAACGCAAAAAGGGGGAGTAGTATAGATAGTAAGATAGAGAAATAAGTTGAAATAAAAGTTAAGGGAAAAGAAATAAAAGGAAAAAGGCTCATGTGAAAGAAAAGTGAAAGAAAAGAGTCTTATTAATGAAATAAAAGGAAAAAAAAGCTCATGTGAAAGAAAAGTGAAAAAAAGAGCTTAGTTTTTGGAAAATTGTAGAATAGCCAATGGTCATAAGGTGAGCTAAACAACTCCGCAAGATTAAGAAAATGGTACCTCAACTTCTTAACGGTAAGACGTGAGTAAATTAGATGCTGAGTGACAGTAAGCTTTGAGAAATAGTCGGATTGGAATAGTAAGAAAAACAAGAGGAAAGTAAAAACCCTGGGCCCAGGGCAATTGGATAACGGTAAAAGATAAAAAAGATAGGATAAGAGAAAAGAATGGAATAAGAATAAAGGAAAAAGGAATAAAGGAAATAAAGGAATAAGGAAAAAAGGAAATAAAGAGTTAAAAGCATGCTTTAGGAAAAGTATGAACTCATCTTCGAAGAATTTAGGATTGAAAACCGGTATTTCTTAAGAAAAAGTGGAATTTGTTACGTGAGTTGTAAGTTTACTTTGTGTTTTTTGATTGTTGAGTGATTAGTTTCTGTGGCTGAGTAGAGCTCGACTCTGCTGCTGTATGTGTGTATGTGTGTGTGTCCAGAGTGCAGGCTCTGTGTTCTGTCTGTGAGTGAGAAGCTGCGGATGGTCTGTGATTTATGTGTTTGAATGGGCATGCATAGGTTAGGATTAAGAGTAGGAGATTTAGTAAAATATAAGGAAAGAGATTTTGGCTTTGCTTTTCAGAGGACGCTCTGAATTTGTTAAAAAGTATGAGCTTTTTGGGGGACTTTTCTGAATTCAGTACAAATCATGAGCTTCTTTTAGATCTATAAGAAGACATTTTTTGATTAACAAAATATGAGCCTCTAAAAAAGAGAGGACATTTATAATTGGTTGAGGTATGAGCCCCCAGAAAAGACGTTGGTTATCTTAAAGAAAAGTGGAGAGATCGGTAGGGATATTTGTATGCATATACAGATGTCAAGAGAAATGTGTTAAATAATATGTATAATAGAGTATTAAGTAAACAGAAGTGTGAGTAGTAATTTTACATTACTGGAAATAGGTTATTAAGAGGTTAAAAGAGAAGAATAACTTAGAATTCCTTAGGATTTCATGTTGAGGATGCAGGATATGTAGTTGTAGCTTGGTGTTTAAAGGAGGAATAAAAGGTTAAAAGTTTAAAAGTTACATCTTGCAGATAAAAGTGATCTGAGTATTGGCAGTGAATGGATATAAATTATATGAGCTTGTTTTTGTGCAGTTTAAAGTGTTTAGGTATATGGGATGTTAATTTTTTCTGTTCTTCCTTTGTCCTACTATATTTTGTGAGAGTGGGAGAAAAAGGAGGAGGAGCCGGAGACGAGAAGCCAACTGGCCAATATGTCACACGGATTGAGACGTGCTGACGACAGTGTGCAGCTCCTGAATCCAGTCTGATCAAGGCCAGTGCAGTTTTATCCACAAACTCTTTCACCAAGTTTTCTAAATGTCTCTATGTGTATTCACTTGTAGTTACCTTTGCTAATACACATTTGGGTTTTCTCTCATATATGCTGTCACACAAATATTTTTCAATTTGGGGTTAATAGAGTACATTTCTCTGCTAGTGCATTGATGAGCTATACCTGCTGTAGTTATTTCAAAGTGAGGCTTGGCAACGGACTGACCAGTTAAGGTGTTTGATTAGGTCTTGGAGAATCGATATTGCGGTTAAACTTTGCTAGAGTTGCAAAGGTGTGTTGTTGCTTGAATTGAGTTGTCTTGATCTGAGTTGTTTTGAGGGAACTTTACTTATAATTTGTGGTTTGTATGATTCAGTCAATATCATATGCAGATTTAATGCTGGAGCTTTGTGATCAGGCTGTAGATTCCTTTGAAGTTGGCCATCCTTCTATTCTTTTTGTACTGATTGTTCTAAAAACAGTAGTGTATATTAACAAACAAATAGATTGATTGATCGATTGAGTAAGAGTTTGATTGGTTAATTGATTAATTAAATTAATTAATTAGTTAATAAAATAAAACAAAAAAGAGGGAATAGTGATCCAAATAGTTTTAAGAAGTTTAAAGTTTTGGCAATTAGTTTTAATTTATAATTTGGAAACGTAAAAGAAGTTAGGATAATGGCGAAAAAGAAAGTTATCATTCCAAATCCGAAATTAATTACTCCTGTTGATGTAGTAGAGAAGAGTAATCCTTTGATTAAAGGTATTACAAAGATGTCAGAGAAATGGCATAAGCGCTGGCCTGAAATTGAGCAACCATGGCCAGTGGAGGGGACCCTCAATCCAGATGTAATTAAAACAATGCAGGTGTTAGTGTCCACCTATAAGGCGGAGCAAAAGAAGGGCAAAAAGGGTAAACAACGTAAAGAAAAAAGACAAACAGAGCTTGGCATTCTCCAATTGTTTGAGAATGAGGGACAGAAACGCTGGAAAGCCGCGAAAGTGCAAAACAATAAAGGCGCAGAAATAATTCGAAAAAATGTAAAAGAGATAGCGGAAACTAATGCATCGTTTTCGCATACTGACCCAATCAAAAAACCCCCACCTTATGAGAAGGAAGCTTATTCTCAGCTCCCAGTGATCAGTCATGAGGGTAATTATCGCATCCAAGATGAAGAAGATCAAACAATTGAGACAGGAAAAGCGCAAACGACTGTAAGGATGTATCCAAGTTCTAAAAGTAAGAAGAGAATGACTCGGTTGGAAACTGAAGGTGGATTGAGGATGAAGAAGATGGACTCTGAAGATGAAGATCAGAGTGATCTGGAGGAGTTCACAGGGGGATATGATCTTGTAGTTAGGCAGATTCTGGCCAGAGCAGAAAGAAGAGGAGACAGACAAAGGAAGGAAAAGAAAATGGAAGATGATGGTTCTGATGAGAGCGAAAATGGAGACAGTGATGAAGAATGGGAAAGCAAGGGTGCTTCAGCATCAAGAGGATTTCACCCTGCGACATCTAGCACCAGGATAGAAGAGGATCATTTAAGGACCTTGAAAGAAGTCGAAAGAGGTATAGATCGATGTCTGTCATATCTGGAGGAATCCACTGAACCAGAAAGCCGAAAAGAGCTGGAGAGCCAATTGGAAGAACTGCAAATTCAGAAGAAAAAGCTGCAGAGAAAAGGTTCCCGAAAACCAGAGTCCAAATATTCATTGCGTTCCAGAAAAGGGCTGACATTCAAGAAGATGCTTCCAGTGGTTGTTCGAGGACAGAATTTTGAGTACAAGCCTTGGCAGAACACAGACATGTCAGATATGATAGAGAAGTTACCCATTCTTCAGGATGGAGCACATCCTTGGACCTCAAAGATGGATGAGCTCATGGTAGGAACACATTTTGCTATAGGAGATATTAAGAGACTGTTGGCTAATCTCCTTGGAGTTCCAGCTATGGAAGAGATATTACAGAGAGCTGGACTTAACCGATATGTGGGTACTGCTGTGAATGATCCAGAGTTGTTTGCTGCAAGTAGAGCACGCATTTGGAGAACTCTGAGAGATACATTTCCAACAAATGTACATCCAGATAATATTCTTATTGACCCACTGGGACAGGAAGAGAATCCGAGGGCCTATGTCTCTAGAGCCTTGCAAAAGTGGAGAAATGTCACAGGAAATGACCCGGATTTGAGCCAAATGGAGCAGTCAATTTTGCGAGGCAAAATAGAGAAGGGGCTGCCTCAACCGGTCAGGAGTAAGTTGGCCGAGGTGGTTGGTCTTGGAAATATGACGAAGAGTGTTTATACAGATCATATAGCCCATCAAGTGGAGCTATATAGGAAGAAGAAAAAAGATCAGAAAGAGCAAGATCAAGAGATCCTCAGAAAACTTAATCAAGTTCAACTGGTGGATATCAAGAGGAAAGAGGAGGAGCAGGCTCTAGAGATGTAGAGTCAGCTTCTGCTGAATTAATCATTATCACAATTGCAGTTCGATCAAATTCAGTTCCAATTAGCGTAGCCATCTTCAGTGGTTTCAGTTGTTTCCTACCTACAGCTTGCCTTTGGTCAAGTATAGACCTGGAGGGGAAGTTAGGAGAAAGATAAAAAGATGCTCAGTCAATTGCCAAGTTTTTGTGTAGAGAGGTCATAAGCGGGTGAGGACTTCTAGATCAAATGTACTCAGATAATGAGAAAGAGTTCGTGGATAAGATTGTGAGATTGATTTTGTAAAAAAAATGAGAATTAAACAATGTCTTGGTGCTGTTTATCATGGTAAAGTCAAGGGATTTGTGAAACTTTACCAGCACACAGGTCTAAACAGATGAATAGTACAGATAGTGATGATGGAAGAAGAGTTGGTGGAGAAACATCCATGTTGAATGTTTAATTCTAGTTCAAACTTAATATTTCTTTCTAGTGTTGATATTTAGTAGTTATACTAGAGAGTAATATGGTTAAGGAGGGAAATGGAAAATGTGGATTACATTTGAAACAATATGATGTTGTGAAATGTTACATGTATTAATTTGCATTTGATGTTTAATTTGCATTTGTTGCTTTTGCAAAGATACTGGTTGTTGTTTTTTCTTTCCCTTCAGAACGACAGTGGGGGAAAAAGTCAGTGAAGGGATTCAGAAGGGACAATCAGAACGGACTATCATAATGGACTGAAGGACTCTGAACAAGGACACTGTGATAAAGTGTTCAGATCCAATACATCATCGAAATGACTTAACAGTTGATGCTGCAGAGGAGCTGCAGTGTGATATGTTTTGATGTTTCTTTTATATGTTATTACATTACAAAAATATCTTTGTATCCATTGTATGATGTTTTTTGATATTGAGTGAATATAATTGGGACCTCAGATGTTTTCTTTTTTTAACGCTTAGGGAAACTGGGACTAGGCAGGGAAAGGTCCAAAGGAAGGTGCGATGGGTTGACTAGCTGGAATTTGGATTTTTGATTTTATTTTCTGGGGTTTCATATGTATTTGCTTAAGTTGAAAACTATATAAAACGCTACAAGTTATTAAGGTTCCTCTTTTTAATTGGTTTGGAGTACGATATGTGGTCGCCTAAGGCAGAGGGGCCGTGAGAGAATTTTCCTATCTTGATTGTTTGATGGATATTTTAAGGATGATAGCTGCCGGATAGGTTTTTCGCTTTCACACTCCATAAATTTGCAGTATGATTAAAGTTATGCTTTAAGAGAAGCATGTCTAGGAGGAACTGCTAATTTTATGATAATTATATTTACACATGTTTGATTCTTCTGTTTTCGAGACTCTGCGAAGTCTCGAAGGGGGAAATGTGGTGTAATTTCTGATATCATTTCAGATATGTTTTTGTGGAGAATAAGAGCTAAATTTTCTGATAATTGATACTTGTTATGAAGGAACGCCCTAGGCTGTGGGGCCTCAGGTCAAAGGTCAAGTCCCTTAAATAGATGGGCCCTTTCAGACTTGTTTTTCAGGGTTCATAAATTTAAATCACATGCTATATCTTGGTATAGATGAGGTCATGGTAGGTTGGCTCTGTGCCTCGAGAATTGATCAACACATTGGGTATAAATAGAATGGTCTGTGTGGAATTCGGGGGAGATCCACATTCGGCTTCGGGTCTTCACACAGGCAATTTTTGGGTGCTTGTTCAGATGCTGTACTTTTTGTAATAAACCTTTTTATATACAACTAAGTCAGTGTCGGCGGAGACTCCTTCATCTTCTTCACAGCATCGCTATAGAATAAACAACAGAAGTCAATGAAGTGAAGCTAGTATTAGTTAGTTAATTAGATTCCATCTGCAAAACAAACAATAATCTAGTCTAAATTAATCTAAAGCAGGAAGTAGAATCATTTTTATTGAGTAAGTGACAAAATGCAAGCTTGGCAATTTCTCTCATGTGCTCATCAAAAGAAAAGGGAGGATCAAGTGTTGCACATTACACACAAGTTTAAGAACAGAAAATGTGTCCTGCAGGATTTCAAACATAAACAGGCCTCTGAATTCATAATTTCATCATTGTCATCAGACAGCTGATTATCGTCAGTGTGGTGGTGGGAATTTATTACAAAAGTATATAACTTGGATAAGAGGGGAAATATTAAGAGAACTTTTAAAGCTTAAGAACAGAGTCATGAATAACTGCACAGACAATTCTGATACATTATTATTATTATTATTATTATTATTATTATTATTATTATTATAGGAAACATAGTTTCTCATGTGCGGCAGCAGCTGCAGAGGTCTGCTCAGCTCATTTCTTTCTAAGGTCACACCAACACATTTGTTTCACTCTCAAACTTGAGACAGGTTGTCAGACTTCAGAGACACTGATGAATTTATACAACTTAAAACATGACATGACTCAACTGATTCAACCTGAACCATGACATCATCACAGACATGAATATTTGTTATTAAAGCAGGTTTACTGTTTGATAAAATGTCTGTTTTGTTCAAAAAGCAGGCGAGTCTACACCTGAACAAACTTCATCCTGAGAAGAACAACAGAGTGAGACAGTGGAAATATTCTTTATCAGATCACACACACACACACACACACACACACACACACACTCCCCGGATGGAGAGGCGGACCACCCAGACTCCATCACTCAGTCTAACCACTGTTTTCACTTTTATGAGGCTGTTTTTTTTAAATGGAGTTTAGTATTAAACACAGTCACATTCCAGAGTGAGAGGCTCAGGTGAGACACTTCGTCCTGTGACATCAAACACCTCCCAACACATCACAACTAATCAACATATATTAAAACTTGTTTCTTTGTCTTTTAAATAAACAAGAGGTTTTTGCTGTTGGAGGTTATTCCTCCATATATTCTTGCTGCTGGTTCATCGCTCTCCTCTGCTCAACCTAAAAAATTGTCACCTCTCTTTAAGCTTTGTTTATTTTCACATGTTAAAATCAAATGAATGACAAACAACTGACAAGAAATGATTAAATGTGCAGGTACAGGAAAAACTATTTTGGATTATATGAAAAAAAGATTATTCACATTTTAAAGCATAATTTAATCCTTAATTTATCTAAATATAACACTAACCAATCTGGAGATACTTGGTTTCATCAGTCAGTTATTAGCATCAGCAGAGAGCATGAGCTACGTATCCGCCTCCACCACAGAAGAACATAAACCTGGTCTGACAGTGTCACTGTAATATAAAGCTAATTGTTGGATCAGACCAGGACACACTGGAACCAATAAACACTAAAGGCACTTTGGAGTAGTGTTGTTTTTGGCGGCCTGTTTTACTTTTAGTTTTAGTCTAGTCTTTGTGTCAAGCTATCATTTTAGTTTTTATTAGTTTTAGTCATGTTCATACTCCTTTTAGTCGTGTCAAGTTTTAGTCGACTAAAAGTCTGAGCATTTTAGTCTTATTTTAGTCAGAATTGTCCATGACTATTTTAGTCTAGTTTTAGTCGAGGAAAACTGATGACATTTTAGTCTAGTTTTAGTCAAAGATTGTATTTAGCCAAACCCATTTCACTCAAGAATACATCCATTCCAGAAACAGAAGACGCTCTGATTTGAATTTACAACAAATTTATTTTAACTAAGAACCCACTTTACACTCTTTCTCTCCAACAAACTGTTTACCTTGCCTTGTTTGGTGTAATTTTTCTTTTCACTTATGTGACTGTACAGTTATTTTTTAATTTTGACATACTGTATTAATACAGTGGACCTAAAATCACACAAAAATCATAAAATCCGAGTAGGAAAAAGTTAGAATTTTTACTGTGAAAACCATAAATATGTTTAACGAACCATTTATATTACTTAGAATGCAAATTTAATTTGTTGTTTGCTTATTTTGTACATAAGTTTTTGAAATTTACAAAGTTATAACTATTTACATTTTAATGCAGGCAATGCCTCAGGCTCAGGCCTCCCTCAGGTCCTCACAGCTCAGTGAGGAGCTGCACTGCCTGCTCCACGTTCAGCAGTCTACTCATTGTTTTGACACACAAAACAAAAAAACGACTACACTACACACTAAACACACTACACAACACACTATCTATACACTCCAAACACGCTAAATGTCACAAATCTCTCAACTCTCAAAACTCGCTGTCTCTGTCTCTGTCAGTATCGCTGTCACTCTTCGCGCCGTCCCTCCCCACAACTTCCGCCTGTTCCCCAGCAACCAAATCACGTGATTTGCCATATAATTTTGTGATTGGTTGATGTGGTGGCTTTTTCCACCAATAGGAAAGGGGGTATCACGTGTTTTCTTTTTGCTTGCAAGCGCTTCCTGTTTGCGGAAACGTTGCTGAGAAAAGTCCGTTTTTACCGTTTCTTCCTGCACCAAACACGCACTAAACGTAGCGGCAAAATTCGCGAAAAAGCGCCGCGTACATTATTTATCACAAGTCCGGTTTTACTCGGCCTATCAACACAATTTAAAAACTGGTATATAGTTTGAAGTCCGCACTTTCGCCACAAGTCGTTGAAACGGAGAATCAGTGAGGCTGCATCTCGCTGCTCTGTCGTCTTAAAGCGGTCACGTGATTTGGAGGCGCCGGTGCGTCCGTCGACCCCAGAGGGTTAAGGATTTTTCGTCTCGTCTCGTTTTGGTCAACGAAAATGAAGACACATTTTAGCATAGTTTTTATTTTGTAAACCACATTTAGTCTCGTTTTTATTCGTCTACAATATTGCATTATATATTTAATTATCGTTATCGTCACATGACCAGCATTTTCGTTGCGTCTCGTCTCGTTTTCGTCAGGTGATAAAGGTTCGTTGACGACGATATTTAGTCATAATTTTCGTTGACGAAAGCAACACTACTTTGGAGGCAACCTTGATGCTGCTTTTTATCACCTTAGTCCATCACAGGGCAGATGAAACCAGACTCTTAGGCTGCAGGGAATCAGACGTGGGTGAACGATCTGAACCT
Organism: Lagodon rhomboides; assembly: GCA_039737535.1. Lineage (NCBI taxonomy): Eukaryota > Metazoa > Chordata > Actinopteri > Spariformes > Sparidae > Lagodon > Lagodon rhomboides. Next base: position 1,483,538 of record CM077786.1, read on the forward strand.
ATCCTTCAATAGGTTTGACCAGACACCCACCCTTCTCCCGGCTCAGTCATCTCTGTTGACCTCCATCTCTTCTACCCCCCCATTTTACTGCCCCATTCTCATCTCTACCTCCCTTTCCACTGCATTCAGCTTGCAGACATCCCCACTACCCCCCATGACATTCAAGACCTCCTCCACCCGACACTCAGCCCCCCTGCTCCAATTTGTCTCTCTCTAATATCTGGGCGAGAAAGCTGAGGAAGATGAAGGTGAAGAAGGCTACGGGATCAGCTCCATGTTCCTCAAGTCCTGTGCAGACCAGCTGTGCAGGATTGTGGGGTACCTCTTCAACATGAGCCTGAAGCTGGGAAAAGTGCCACCTCTGTGGAAAACCTCCTGCGTGGTACCAGTACCAAAGATCCCTCATCCAAAGGACTTCAGCAGCTACAGACCAGTTGCTCTCCCTCCACACCTGATGAAGACCCTGGAGCAGCTGGTTCTTGTTTATTTCTGCCCTCGGGTGGGTCCTTTTACGGACCCACTCCAGTTTACCTATCAACCTGGCATCGGGGTGGACGACTCCATCATCTTCCTCCTGGACAGATCACTGTCTCACCTGGAAAAGCATGGAAGCACTGTGAGGATCATGTTCTTTGATTTCTCCAGCACTTTCATAACCATACAGCCTGCACTTTTGGCGGACAAGCTGGAGCTCATGGGGGTGGACCAACCCCTCACATCCTGGATCTTGGCTACCTCACCAACCGGCCACAGTATGTGAGGACTCAGGACTGTGTGTCGGACACAGTTGTCTGCAGTACGGGGAACAGGGAACAGTCCTGGCCCCTTTCCTGTTCACCCTGTACACTGCAGACTTCTCCCACCGCCATCTACAACAGTTCTCTGACGACTCTGCTATCGCCTCATCAGGGACGGAGATGACAGAGCCTACAGAGAACTTATTAAGGATTTCGTGGACTGGTGCCAGCAGAACCACCTCCAGCTCAACTTCAGGAAGACCTAAGAGCTGGTGGTGGAATTCCGCAGGCACAAACAACTCTGCACACAGGTGAACATCCAGGAAACAGACATTTAGTGACGGTTTGGTGACATCTTACAAGTACCTGGGAGTTCACCTGAACAATAAGCTGGGCTGGACTGATCACAGTACAGCCACAATATAAGACAGGTCAGAGCAGACTCCATTTGCTAAGGAAGCTCAGGTCCTTTGGAGTGCAGGGGGCACTCCTGAGGACTTTCTATGACTCTGCGGTGGCATCAGCCATTTTCTATAGAGCAGTCTGCTAGAGCAGCAGCATTTCAGCAGCAGGTAGGAAGAGACTTGATAAACTCATCAAGAAGGCCAGCTTCATCCTGGGATGCCCTCTTGACCCAGTGCAGGTGGTGGGAGAGAGCAGGATGATGGATAAGCTGTCATCACTGCTGGTGAAGGAGTCCCACCCCCTGCAGGTCACTATCACAGCACTGGGCAGACTGATACACCCCAAGTGTGTGAAGGAGAGGTATCACAAGTCCTTCCTTCCTGCTGCTGTCAGACTGTACAACCAGCACTGCTTCGAGTAGACCTCATATGTGCACCATTTCTCTTTTTTTGGCACTAACTGGACAATTTTCACACCCATATTTATTTTTTATTAACAACAACACACTGTCACACTGTTTACAATTACACTGTTCATATTATACAATATTATGTATATATAATGTATATGAGTCTATTCTTCTGGGGTTTTTTCACTATTATTATTGCTATTGTGATATTACTGTCCTTTGGCTACTGTGACACAGAAATGTCCCCATTTGCGAAAACAGTTAACTTCAGAGACTATCTTCCTCCATTCTAGCAAATTCATTAAGTATTTTGCCCAAATGTGAAGTCAGTAGGGAAAAGGGCATTGAAAATGAAGATCTGGTGGGTAATGTTAGCAAGTAGCTACATCTACAAATGACATTGTATGAAAAGTTAATTGAGAAATGTATGGTTCAAAGACAGGATCATTTTGCCCAGAAAACAAACTCAATTTTCTACTGAACTAAAAAGCCATCCAAGAAATAAAAGACTAGGAAAGAGTTCTCAGCTGAACTTTGTGTTTGGATTTGTCATAATTTATATTTTCTAGATTTCAGTATTGAGCTACAATTACATTCATTATTTTGCAAAAGCTCTCTAACCTAAAAACCATGAGATCATTATCATCAAGTTTCAAAGCACAGAGAAACACAGCGTTCCTGTAACCATAGCAACTCACTCCCACTTTTGCATGTGTGCACATGTTCCCACAATGCAAGAGGAGAGGGAAAGACACTGGACTTCTGCCAGAAGAGCTGCTGACTGAGATTACTCTTCAGCATGCATGAGGATAAATTATATAGAATTATTTATTTCAAAAAATGAATACGCTATATTTATGTATATATCTCGCTTTCCACTGTTAGAATAACTCGCTGCTGCAGGTTGCTGCATGCTGCTGCTGTCTTGTATGTACTGTCATGCATCCTCCTTTTGCACAGCCACGTTAAATTATAAAGATGTTTTATGACAACCTGTTAAGTGCTAGCCTTTCCATTTTGGATGGATTTGCTAGTTGTGAACAGGCCCTTTTTAAATAAAACTTCTAACCCCACATACAGTTTACTTTGCTCATTGGCCTTGGAAGCAACACAAGGTTACTACTAGCTCCAGGTTTTGCCTCTCATGTATCAGCAGTTGGCAGTAACCTATCAATGTTGCATATGTCTACATTTAATCAACGCAGCAGCCCAAGTTTGTATGACGCATTAATAGACAAAGACAACATTAGTTTTTTTCAGGCAGAAATGTCATGAAGAGTCGGTAGGACAGACAGGATGACAGACACTTCTCCATGTATAACTGCAATATTTTTTGCCTCATATAAGTTGCCAAAGACACTACCAGTTACTACATTACTGTTGATTGGTCATGTAGCGTTGCTTTGTGGGACATCTCTCTTAATTTTGTTAAAGTGAGTGAAGGATCTGTTTAGCTGTCAGCAGTGGCGGAGCCAGGAAAATTTCTGTGGGGTGGCCAGGATGGTTATGTGATCACTTTGGGGTGGCAATGTCGCACTAGAAAATATAGGGGTATTTAGGGCACCTAAACCACACACCTCCACAGTATTTGGAACGCAGGTAATGGTGGAAAAGATCAAATAATATTCAGTGTATCTAACTTTTTTTCTTATTCCTGAAAGTAAAGTAACAAAGATGCTTACACTATGTAGCACAATATACAGGCAACTGCACTGCGTACTGTGCTGAGAGGACTTAGGAGATGTTCAGCTCAGCTTGTAGTGATCACTATGAGCTCATTCTCTCAGTGTTTCAGGAATACACAGACATAATTTGAAAAACAGTTGTTTTTATTATAGCCTGATCAAGCTATATGCACACATATGAATGATGGCCAACAAAATAGGCCAACATAAGGATCTAACAAGGAACAAATTGAGATTTGATTCCAGTCATAGGCACACAAGGCTTAAGGGCTACTGTACAAATACACAAAACAGCTGTGTATGTTGTTGCATTTTGCTGATGGTCTGGAATGCTGTTAGAATAAAACAAATAATTATTTAGACTTAAAATTACATAGAGAAACATTTGAACTCTGTATCAAAACCCTCTGACCAGGCTATTTCAGCTGGCACTGAAAAATAACCCTAACAGTAGTCCTAAAGTTCAGCCTGCTGTTCATTCTCAGTCTCATTTGAACTCTGGCAGGTAGAGAGACACCGGTCAATCAGACAGCATACATTGGAAGTTATGTTACCATCACCTGCACATATCCAATAGTAGAGGTGGGTAAAAATATCGATTCATGAATGCATTGCAATAAATTTTTTTCCAATTCAATATCGATTCAGAAAATCCTCTGGATCGATTCAGGCAAGCAGCGGCCCGACCACCCGCTGTCCCTCGCCGGACACCTCTCGGGCCCCGCCTCCAGCAACTGGAAGTTCCTCGCCCGCGACCTTGCAACTATGGTTGCACTATTTTATAACAAAACACATCGTGTGCCTTTTTGCCGTAGCAGTGCAGGAAAAGTTCCTCATGCCAGGAAGTAGTGACAGCTGTGATGCGGTGGTCGCATGGGTGGTTGGGGCCAGGCCAGGGTGGCCAATAGAGTGGCCAGGATTCAGCGTGAGGTGGCCACGGCCACCCCCTGCCACCCCGCCCCTCCGCCATTGGCTTTCAGACTGTGGACACCATCAGATCAACACGCCCCGCACCGGGACGCCAGCTTGTCCATTCACACAGATGCCGGCTCGCCTCTGCTGCGCCTCTGATACTACCTCTGGAAGCGTATCAGAGCCGCAGCGAAATTTCACCCCTCGTGGCATCTGAAACTTTCCCACAGAGGAGGATGTAGAGAATTGGCGCAGGATCCCCGCACTCAAAGGGCAGTGTGAATGGGGCTAGTGTCAGAATAAGGACTGGCTTATTCTTGTAATTGAAATGAGAGGGTATCTCTACGATACTCGCTCATTTTATTACAAAAACCTACATAAAGTGACAGCCAGCTGGATGACACCAAGAAGCTGGAAGTCTTACATTGAGAAAAAATAACAACAACAACCTCCCCAAAAATAAACAGAAAGAAAATTAAACAAAACAAAATAAAGAGGGGAGACAGAACAGAAGAGTTCAAAAGTAAAAGGAAAAAAATAAAATTAAAATAAAACGGCAGTGATGATGAAGGTGTGTGTGTGTGTGTCTGTGTGTGTGTGTGTGTGTGTGTGTGTGTGTGTGTGCGTGTGCATGCATCATGCACACAACATCTGTCCTACACCAGGTCCTACACCAGGCACTTCGTCACCTCATCAATGTACCCTGAACATCTCTATTCCACCTCTTCATTCTGCCATTAGCCACGAGCCTCTCCATTACAAATGCTTGTTCTAGTGTTTCATACCACAGATGTAATTCTGGTATTTTGGGTTGTTTCCATATCCTTGTCAGCTGCTTCAGTGCCGTTAGTCGCAACATATTAAAGACCTTTCGCTCCTTTAGTTTTGTTTTATGGTGCATGTTAATACCCAGCCAATTTCCGAATGTCAGGAATTCCTTAATGTCAAGAATGTCTTTAATGACTTTATTACCAGACATGTAAAAAAATATATGTTTTTGATTTGCTTTACTTTCCCCACATCCTCTCCAACAACCAGATCCTGCTACAGAAGAGATCCTTCCAGTGATATGTGGAGTAATGGAAAATCTCTGACTTATTTTCCATGCAAACTCTCTCCAGTGTTTTGACTGTGTGCTATCAAAGTTTTCCTTCAAAGAGTCTCTCCAGGCCTCTCCTGAAATGTTTTACATTTTTTCCCATTTTTCTACTTTCCACAATTGTTAATTTTCGCAATATTTTGTATATACATGAAAGTTTGTCCTACCTTTATTTCGGTTTTCTACCAAATATGGTAATAATTCATTTCCATTTTTTTCTTCTTCTAAATTTTTCTTAGTGGACCTCCTTACCTGCAGATATTTAAAAAAGTTTTTTTTGCTCAAGACCATACCTAGAAGCCATGGCTTCATATTATATTCTCAGTGAGAAATTGTGAAAATGAAAATAATCCCTTACCAGCCCAACATTGTAAAATCTTATCACTCTGATTTGATATAAAGTCTGGGTCATGCATCATTTCTCAGAGCTGTACATTCTCACTCTGTAAGTTTTTTGCACAGTCGTCTCCAATTCCTTACTGTATTTCCAATACAGAATAGATTAATCTGTATTCCAATACTTAATTATATCATCTGCGTATAGTGCTAACTTGTGTATTTCTTTCCCTTTCCCTTCTTCATCCCTTTAATACTTACATTTTGTCTTATGACTATTGTTAATACCTCAATATATATGGCAAATAATAACTAGGAGAGAGGGTATCCTTGTCGAGTGTCTCTTTGGATAATACATTTCCTCGACAGGGAACCATTTGTTTTAACTATAGACACAGGTTTACTATAAAGTGCTTGTAGCCATTGGCAAAATGTCTAATCCATACCAAAGCTCTAAATTGTTTCAAACATAAAAGGCCAGCTAACTGGATCAAAAGCTGGATCAAAAGCTTCAGCATCTAATGTCATCAGTAATAGCTCTTCATTCTGTCTTTGTGCATATATATTAAGTGTTCATCTAATATTATCAGCCAGGATTCTTCTTGGGATAAAACCGCATTGATCCGGAGTAATTATATCTGTAATTGTATCTTTTAGCCTGTTCACTAATATTGATGATATTATCTTATGATCTGCGTTAAGTAGTAATATGATACACATTTTGAGGCATCTTTCGCTTCTTTATGTATTAGTGTTACTATTGATGATGACCATGATTGAGCCCACTTTTTTGTATCTAATGCATGTCTGTATGCTCTAACCAGTAACAGACTTAATTGGTCTTTAAAAACTTTGTAGAATTCATTTGTAAAACCGCCGTCACCTGGAGATTTCCCATTTTTCAACCCCTGTATTTGCTTATGTACCTCTTGTGTCATTATTGGTTTTGTTAACTTTTCATTATTTACTTCTGTTAATTTTCGTCGTTCCAGATTTCTTAGATACGCCTGAATTTGATCGCGATCTCTTTCTCTTATGCTTTCCTTGCTTTTTTTCTAGTTGAGGAATATGAAATAATATATCCTCTCAAAACTGCTTTGGCTCCTTCCCATAATGTAATTGGATCTATATCCTCTGTGTCATATATTTCCACATAATCTTTTAGTTCTTTTTTTATTCATTCTAAACTCTAGTTCCTGCAGAAGTGAATTGTTTAATCTCCATAGGCTCTTGCCCTTGCTAGTTTGTAATGTTTTTGTCAAGGAAATCGCTGCATGATCCGACATGTTTATTGAGCTGATGTAGCATGTTTTAACTAGCGTTACATTTTGTTTATACATAAAGAAATAATCAAGCCTATTATAGATTGAATGTCACCCAGAGTAACAGCTGTATTCATTTTTATCTGGATTGAACTCTCTCCATATGTCTACAAATCCCAATTCAGAGCATGCTTTCCTTAATAGATTGCCGTTTTTCTCTGCTCTATGTGCCTTGGTGCTTGGTGAATCTAGTTTTGAAATCATCACCAAGTTTAAGTCCCCCGCCATTATTATACCACTCCCTTTGTCTTTGTGGCTTTGAATTTCTTTAACGTGAGATTTCTTTTGTTTTTCGCCATTTTTGCTAATTTCTCAGGGAATAATCCATGGATCCTGATTAAAAAATCAGGCATTTTAGGTAGCTGGCATCTATTGGTGAGTACAATTTGATGCAGGTCCTAGGTATGGTGGTCTTACATTTTGGTTAAGCAGTTCTTGGTGGATGAGACCTGTACAAGGCTATCCAGTTTTGTTTTGGATTGGGCTTGATTGAATTAAAGGGGACGGTTGGACTGTGACGCACTCTGCTGAGTGCCATTCTAGTTTAAATTTGGATTTCATTCTTTTAGGATAATTTTTGTAATTACTGGGTAGGAATAGCTGTCCGACCCCTACACACTATAGTACTGAATGTATATATGACCAGTAGGAAGTTTGTCCCTAGTTGGATGCCGTAGGGATGTCAGCCCCTCCCACTTCCTTATTCTCAAATTGTTGTCAGCATATAGGCCCGCAGGCAAGCATGACATGTCTCTGCCTGTCTTTATCATTGTCACTCGCATCATCATTCCTGAACTTACCTGGCTCAGGCTACATATAGTGTTGAGATCTCTTGGGAGGAGAATTTACTTAATAAGAATGCAGCTCCTACCACCTAGTGTCACATTTGGTTTTTGCACTGAGGGACAAGACAAGCTGGAGTTGTTGATGATGCTGTCTTTTGAATCATTGAGGCCTACCTCAACTCCAACTGATGCTGTCAGGAGTATTTCATTATTATTCATTAATTCATAACCCTATCCCTGCATTTTGCCTATTTTTCGTGGTATTTTGTATTCTTCAGTTAGAAATATCATGATGTATAAGTTAATGATTGTCTTGCAGTGGATCAATTATCACTGTATTGTTGTACTATTGTAAATGTGGGCAACGTATCATGACTTACTCACTGATTCCTACCCCTAGTGTGTCCTCTTCTTCACCGACATGTTTATTTTATGGACCACGATCTTTCATCTTGCCACCAGCATACCTAAGGCCCTCTCACAGACTGGCCTATCAAAGATTTGCACAGATATTCACAGCTCAAAATTGACTGATCCAGTGTTACAGGCCAGGCTAAATGCCTCGTAGTTGGCAAATTGCCCTCATGGTGACGCAGTGACAAGGTGCGCAGCATTTCCAAACGATGAACAGTGGTCATTAGGTCCATGCCCCTATTTTGCAAGCTGTTACTTGATTGGTGCAGCACAGTGTGCCAAAAAAAATAGTCATCAGTTTCCAGCTTTCCAATCTAGGCATTGACCACAGGGCCCAGCTTATATGTTGCTCCGTGTTTTTAGACACCAGCACCTGTAAGGACTCTCTTATTTCAGTGTAGATTTCATCGAAAACTTGTGTGGAATCTCCTCTACAACTTCCAGGAGAGGGATTTAAGCATCAACCTTAAGCTTGTAACCTGTGATATTTCCCCAACATATTGGACACATTGTCAGAGGCCTGCCCACAGCAGTTGGAGAGGTCCAGCCCCAAATCACTGGTCATCTAAAATATCAGAAACTTTCCTCATTTTAGTTCTAGTTTAGTTTAGTTGACCCATTGTGCCAATAAATTCTTCACAAAGTTCACATAGCATGTAGTATGAAGTCTTACCATGGCCCTTCAGATCCTACAAGTGAAAATGGCCCTTAAAAATGGATCAAATGGTGCAAGCAGTTCTAAAATTTCCAGGTAATTACTGTTATGTGGCAATCCCAAAAGTCCATCATCTCAACAGAAAGGAAGCCACCTTTGGCTCAAAAACACACCTACTACACTCCTTAATATCTTTCCACTACTGACCTTCTGCTTGTATCTGTTTCCCAATGGAAGCATCCATAGTGCCTAGAAGTGCTGTGTGGTGCATAAGTCAAAGCATGCATGTTCTGTGTTTGCCACTCATCTTGGGTTCCATTATCCTCTCAGGGTGTTTCCAGTCTTTAAATCCAGTCACAAATGTTTTGGAATCTCACAATAAATTAATAAATAAAACTGAAGGCAAAGCAATGATTTGCTCCAGTGGACAGTAAATATTTAAGCCCTATCGTGGTACAATTTCACCATTGTGAAGACGGTCTAAGCATCGTTAGAGAGAACGTGTTTTGTTGCCAGCTGTGCTCTCTCCCTCCATAATGCTGGATACTTGGAGGCCCAATTCTTTAAGGTTGATATCAAAAGACTGGTGTAGGGATGACGTATTTTTGTAGCTAGCATCTTCCTGGTTCCCTAGACAAAAAGCCTGTAGGATTTTTGGATTGGATTTTGGATTATTGCTTAAAATAATTTCTCTATATATATATCTCCGAAAACTAGTAAAACAAAACATTTTTTTTGCAAAATCACTAACTGATTTCCGGGTTTTAGGACTACAGACTACACCGCTCTATATGTATCAGCAATAGACACGTCATGGACAACAGTAAGAAAATAGTTCAATAAATGCTTGATACTTTCAATTGTATGCATTAAATGCAAGCCCAATGAAAGCACATAACATACGCCATGGCTCATAAACCTGTCATATCCCTTGATAATGGAATGTGTTACGAATGACACACAGCCAGTCACAGCCTGTGACTGACAACAACAGAAGAGCATGGAGTGAGGTGTTATTGTGGATCCCACTGCGGTGGGACCAACTATGCTCCGCTTGTGAAACTCACACAGTAGCTCTGGTAATGTCTGCTATTGTTGCGGTCTGATACGGTGCCCCATGAGCTGCAGCCCCGCTGGCAAACACACCAACTTCTTCTGTCTCTGCCTCCTCTCGGGGTCACTCATCCTCCAGAGTTGCTCCTTGCTGTCGGAGTGTCTCCGGGCTCATTGGGTAGAGCAGAAAGGCCGCTCTACCTACAAGATCCAAAGTGGTTTGTAGATTCCACAGCTACAGCTCAAAATTCGTTGTACAAGCTCTGCCGCTGGCTGACTAAGGAAAACACAGGAAAACACAGTAAGTTGCAAATTAAAAAGTACAGGTCAGTTTGCTGGTATGGCAGTATTTTTATTTATTTGAGTTTTTTTATATTGTTGTGTTAACATAAAAACGCGTAGCCTACCTGTGTGTGTGACACAAAGGAATGTGTGGTCACCTTATGTAATTACATTTTGTATATTATTGTTACATGCTCCCCCTCTGCTGGCCAGGATGTAATAACCCTGCTATAAAGACAGACTAGTGTAATAAAATGACCTTCCTTTTAACTTTTAACTCTTGTTAGTAGCCAGTGGTACTGTGTGTTTGGGTAACTGTGGACTTTTGTTGCAGGGCAGTGCTTTTGGTACTGAGGTGGCAGAAAGTTGCTGTGAAAGGCAGCAGGATTTTCTGTGCCATAGGCTGTCAGTTACCGTTCATGATGGAGTTTGTGTTGGCTGAGTTTGTTGATGCTCTTACTCTTGAGATATTTGATCAGTGTACTAAGAATAATTTGCTCTTAATTGCCGACCATTATGAAGTAGCTGTGATGAGACAGTCTAGGAAGCAGAGGTGTATGCTTTCCTAGTAGATAAAAGTCTCTTTACACTCCTTCAGAGCACTCCTCAATTTCCTGAGCAGTCGAATCAGTTTGTGGACGATGCAGCGAGACTTGGCGAGAGTTGGAGGTTGAGCTGGAGCTGCTGTCCTTGAGGGAGAAAGAGCTGCAGCTGCACAATGACCTGGAAACTAAAAAGCTTGGGTTTTGCTTGCACGAGTTAGATCTTGGTGTGGCCTCTCAAGCTGCCGCTAAGTACACAGATTTTGACATGAGCAAGAACATCTGCTTGGTGCCTCTTTTTAATGAAGGGGAGCTTGATCAATATTTCGTTTTGTTTGAGCAGGTGGCTTCTATGCTTAAATGGCCAAAAAGTATGTTGACACTGTTACAGAGTGTGTTGACCGGTAAAACGCAGAATGTGTACTCGTTACCTCAGGCAGATGATCGTCAAGATTTTGACAAAATAAAAGCTTTGGTGCTTAAAGCTTAGGAGCTGGTACCGGAAGCTTACCGTCAAAAGTTCCGAAAATTAATTAAAAAAGAACATGAGATGTATATGGAATTTGTTCGGGAGAAGGAGGCTCTGTTCAATCGTTGGTGCACAGCTATTGAAGCAGGTGATTTTGAGCAGTGAAACAGTTGGTGTTGATGGAGAAGTTTAAAAGCTTCCTCCCGGAGAGGGTGCCGACATACTTGAACAAGCATAAAATGATTATAGTATTATAGTATTAGTGGACAAATATGTTCTCACTCACAAGGCTGCATTTATGGATCGGAATTTCTTTAAGACTCCTGATGGTCTGAGTGTAGGTGGACAGGATGGAGGTTTGGCTAAATGGTCTGAGGTTGGTGAAAGAAAATGGCATGTAGAGCCTGATAAGAAGAGCCAAGAGGCCGAGAGGGACTGTGAGCACTAGACAGAGGATATAATGTGTTACTATTGTAAGAAAATGGGTCACATCATGGCAAACTGTCCGGTGTTGAAGAAGCGAAATGCAAAACCTGTAACTTTGGTGAACAAACTGGAAAAAGAGCTGGATGTACCTGTGGTGTCTTGGTCCGGTAATTTGGGGAACTTTGGTCCGTTTGTAATGGATAGGGTTGCCTCATTACTAGGTGGCACTGTTAAGGTGCCTATAAAAATCCTGTGGGACACTGCAGCTTCACAGTCTTTAATCCTAGAGGAAATTCTGCCTTTCAGTAAAGAGTCCACTATTGTTTCAAGTGTTCCAGTGAAAGATTTCGGTATGAAAGACATGGGTGTGCTGCTACATAAGGTCTCTGTGTAGTCAGACCTTCTGTCTGGTGAAGTAGCTGTGGGGGTCTGCCGTGAGTTCCCGATTAAGGGGGTTGCTTTTTTTCGGTGGGGAATGATTTGGCTGGGAGGAAGGTGTTGGTTACGCCAGATGTAACGCTGGTCTCTGTCAGGTAGTCTCCAGATGCTTTGGCTCAGGTTGATGCGAAGTCCGGGTCAGACACGGATGAGGCTTTTGTGACCGCTGGAGCACTGTCCGGTGCTGAAGTTGCACTACCGTCTGTTAGCCTGGTCGTAGGGAAAGTCGCTGACTGCTGTTAGTCAGCGTTTGAGCAGAAAAGGAGCCTCTTAGTGGCTGCGCCAGTCCTTTCCGCACCTCGAGCCGTGCCATTTAAGTTAGATGCTTAAACGGCACTGTTGATGCTAGTGACACTGGTGTGGGTGCTGTCCTCCTCCAAGAGGATCTGATGGGGTTGAGCATCCGGTTTCTTACTTTTCAAAGAAGCTAAACTGTCACCAGAAATGGTATTCAACGATCGAAAAAGAAACATTGCCCCTTGTTCTGGCGTTGGACCATTTCACGCTTGTAGCTTGCATCTTAACTGAGTAATGTCTCCTGAGGCGTGTATTTGTGTTAATCCTTTTTTTTTTTTTTTATCTCTCTCAGGACCATTGTTCAGTATATTAGTGTGGGGGTGTTACATCTCTGCTGGCCAGGATGTGTCAATGGCTGATGCTTGGAGAGGAGGCTCTCTTTCCAGGTGATAGCAGTTCTGGCTGATTGGGAATCTCCAATAAGCGGGGGTAGGGCATTAGACTTGGGCTCTCTCTCACTCCTACTCCATTCTACCCGATGCTGACCAGAGATGCAGTCAGTCAGCTGGGAGGCTGTATTATGTTTTGTTTTGTGTTTTGTGATGGGTGCGGTAGTCCAGTTTTCATGGCTTTGTTTCAATTAGGTTTCGTTGTTAATTTGTGTTAGGGTAGAGGGTTAACAGCCAGCTCTGACAGCCCTGGTGGGTTGGTCTGGGTGGCTGCCCTTCTTCTGTTTATTTTGGCCGGAACATCATTTGTTTGTTTGTTTGATTGTTTGATTGTTTAGGGTTTTTTCACTTTGTTTGGTTTGCTGTTCAAGTAATAAAATGACCTTCCTTTAAACTGTAACCTGTTGTTTTGTCTTGTGTTAGACCTCACATGGAGGGGGGTAGTAACAATTATGTATAGCTGTCATATGTATGTTTTTGGAGGAGAGCCTTGTTAAGTTAATTCATGAACCTTTATGTTGGGGACTGTATTCCCATTATGCCACAGGGGCTATGGCAGCATGAGCTAGCTAAACTAGCTGTGCATGCTGTGTGGAATTTCTTGCCTTCTTAATGTGTTTGAGACCATCAGTTGTGTTGTGCAGAGCTATGGTTGGTACACAGTTCAATACAGTGAATAGTGCTATTCAACTACTGTTCTATTCCATATTGTGGCAAGAACCACTCAGCTAAGTAAAGAGAAATGACAGTCCCTCATTACTTTAAGACATGAGTCAATCCGGAAAATTTCAAGAACTTTCGATGTATCCTCAAGTGCATTTGCGAAAACCATCAAACACATGATGAAACTGACTCTCATGAGGATCGCCCCAGGAAAGGAAAAACTTATCCTCTCTGCTGCAGAGGATAAATTCAGCCTCAGATACCGCCAATTAACAGCACCTCAGATTAGAGCCTTTATAAATGCTTCACAGAGTTCAAGTAGCAGACACATGTCAACATCAACTGTTCAGAGGAGACAGAGGTGAATCAGAGATTCATAGCTGAACTGCTGCAAAGAAGCCATGACTGAGGAAGAACAACAAGAAGAAGAGAAGTGCTTGGGCCAAGAAACACAAGAAATGGACATTAGACCAGTGGAAATCTGAACTTTAGTCTGATGTGTCCAAACTTGAGATTTCTGGGTTCCACACGCCGTGTCTTTGTGGGACGCAGAAAAGGTGAGCGATGGTTCCTACATGTGTGGTTACCACCGTGAAGCATGGAGGAGAAGGTGTGATGGTGTGGGGTGAGTTGGACCGCAGAGTGAAGGCAAAGCAGCCAACAAGTGCTCAACACCTCTGGGAACTCCTTCAAGGCTGTTGGAAAACCATTCCACGTGACTACCTCATAAATCTGTGCAAAGCTGTCATCAAAGCAAAAGGTGGCTACTTTGAAGAATCTAAAATATAAAAGATATTCTGGTCTGTTTAACACTTTTTGTTTGCTGTATAATTCCACATGTGTTTGGATGTCTTCAGTATTGATCTACAACTCAGAACATAATAAAAATAAAGAAAAACCATTGCATGAGAAGGTGTGTCAAAACTTTTGACTGGTAGTGAAGGACAGGTCATTAAAAATGATCAATAATCATCGATATCACCAATAGAAAACTTGAGGTGAGTGGATTTTTGCTGTATGAGAAAGCTGCACACTTGTGAGTGCAGAGGCCTGAGAACGCTGAACGGCATGAAGCACTGTTGCACAGGCAGCTCACATATGGCAGTGATAAGGAACACAGATTAATTACGGAATTAATTAATTACTGAAGTAATATCAATAGGTTGGGTGGAATAAGCCAGAGACTGTGGGGGTGATCGGGTTGATGACCGCAGCAGGGGGTCCTGGAAAAATGAAGCTGTGTGAGCAAGAACAGGTAGAGAGGAGACATTTCTCCTTTAGCTGGATAATTGGACATCAGCTTGCTACTACACGAGAAGTGGAAAAAAAAAAAAGGTATGGGGATATTTGACATTTACAACGATTCAAGCTGAAATTACAGCAAAAATGAGGCGTGCAAAACAACAGCATTAATGAACAAGATGCAGGAGACATTTAAAAAGACAGCGGTAAGATGATAGGCAGTAGCCCCATTCACACTGCCGTTTGAATACGGGGATCCTGCGCCAATGCTCCGCCTCCTCCTCTGTGTGAATGTCTCCGAGGCAGCGAGAGGTGAAATTTCGCTCCAGCGCTGATACGCCACTGGAGGTAGTATCAGAGGCTCAGTATTGGCCAGGGCGTGTCGATCGGACAGTCTGATAAATGCACAGGTCCTTCACTCAACTAAATAAAGAGAAATGTCCCACAAAGCAACGTCACAGGACCAAACAAAAGTTACGTGGAGAAGCGTCTATCCTCCCGCCTGTCCTCCCGCCTGTCGTCCCGCCTGTCCTACTGACTCTTCATCACATTTCTGTCCGAAAAACAAAGTCTGTCACCAGCAAAAAACTTTAACTTACCCAGTGTTTGTGATGAAAATAAATCAACGTGACAGTCAGCCCTCCAGACCGAGACTTCAGTGAACTGTCCCCCAGAAAACAGCCTCCGTCCCCGCGAGTGACAGAGTCAGACAGTGTCCACTTTACTGACGGTGATTATTTAATTATGTATTTTAGAGTGAAAAACGTAACTTTGTCATTTTCCAGGATGTTTGGCGGGTCAGGATCTCTATCACAACTCATTATAGCAGTATCCATAGTATCAGCAGTATCCTAGTCCCAGCCTAGTCAAGGGAGCAGGAACTGATGAAGCCTCTTGGATGAGAGGTGAAACGTCTTCAAAGACAAAAAACAAATCCAGTTGCATTCGATTCAATTTCCTTGAGATAACTATGACCTGGATGAATGAGAATATTCACAAGCTTCCAGTATCCATATGATTATAAACTGTCAGCGGGTACATGTTTAGATTGACAAGAGGACACCTGGGGAAACACCTTGAAAAAACACACAGACGTCATCATCATGACATGTGCCGTCACACCTCTTGAGGATCTGTGGTGCCGGCTTTCTGTGTGAATTACACAGTGGTTCGTCTTTACGCCGGAGCTGCTTCGCTCTGTGTGAACAAACAAGGAGGAGAATTGGCGAACCGCGGCTGAGGTGTTAATGCAGCGTCTCTGTGTGAAAGGGGCTAGTGAAGGTGTGTCACTGTGCTAATTGATACATGTGCCTGGCTGATGTGAGCAGCTGATATAAATTGTATCCCAAATTACTGCTTTATTTCATTCATCACTTGCCGTCATTGTCAGGACAGAAAATGCCTTTTCTCTTTTACTGAATGAGCAGGAGGAGGAGAGACACGTGCTACTGACCAAACACACTCTAACAGTGATTACTGTTGGAATATAGAGCTACTTAACTCTTAATACAAATAATAATAATAATCATGATAATAATAATAATAATCATGATAATAATAATAATAATAATAATAATAATAATAATAATAATAATAATAATAATAAACTTTATTTATATAGCACTTTTTAAAAACAGTTTACAAAGTGCGTTGACAAAACAAAGCAGAAGGAAGTAGAATAAAACATTAGTGTAAAATTGCAATGGACAACTTAATTAAATGGCATTTATAGCTAAATAATTAGAAACAAATAATTGAAGAACAGAAATAATGATAAAAATGAATAAAATAAGTAAGGTAAAGAAATGGAATAAATAAAACAGATTAAATAAATAAAACAAATAAATATTCTGGTATGGGATCAGAAAGTACAAAGTGAAGATCAAGAGAGATGAACAAAACTTACAGAGGAATCTACCACATTCAATCTCCTTCACGCCATAAAGCAGTCGTAGTTAGGTGATAAGATGCCTCAGCTGTAACAGAACAGAGCATCAAATTAAAGCCTGTAGAGACTAACCTAACAAACACTGATATTGCTAACATGAACATTTCAGAAAGGGTCATGTGATATAAGGAGATACAAGATCTGCTGTTCAGACCGAGCGGTGGTCCTTAAAGGAGCTGTTGGGTTGAGTAGTACTGAGCAGCCGACATGACCAGGTGGAGCTCCCCAGGCAGCAGCAGACACTGGAGGTGATGGTGGAGCGCTTGCTGTACTGAGCCAGATGAGATGCCTCAGCAGCGATGCGCTCAAAGATATTGTTCACAAAGGAGTTCAGGATGCTCATGGCTTTGAAGGAGAGACCAGCGTCAGGGTGGCTCTGCTTCAACTCCTTGTAAATATAGATAGTGTAGCTCTCCTTCCTGGTCTTACACTTCTTCTTTCCTCCCTCCCCAGCAGTCTTCTCCACAGCTGACTTGTAGACCTTTTTGGGAGCAGATTTATCTGGTTTACGCATCCTAATTCTTCTGGGCTGTATAGAGACCAGCTGATCAGAAGGAAATGACTGTTTCTATACTGGCTCCATGCAAACACAACTGTGTAGTCGCTCTCCTGTGATTGGTCAGCTGCTGTAAGGGTTGGAGGTGACTTGCGCTAGTGTTTCCATGGCGACCTGCCTTTGTGCAGTCTTGAAACAAATTGTTCATACAGGAAGACACTGAGACAAGACGAGGTTACATCTGTGACCAGCAACTAACATCAAATCAAAGTGGTGACTGAAGTGGCTATAATGTAGTCCTCAGCCAAACACACACACTTACACTGCAGCATCATATGTTCATCATCTACATTCACACTCATTACTAATAATTGTTCCTTGTAGTAAGTATTACATGAACAGCTCTGCAGTGCATTGTCTAGGCACATAAAGTCATTTTGTTGTAGAGGTCTTCGTCTGACATGATAACAAACTGAGTAAAGACCACCAGTTTGGGTTTGTTATCATTTAGCCTTTTGATTCAGAGGAGGGCTCTGAACGAGCTGTGTGTAGTTCAACAGTAGGAGAGAGGCCAGAGTCCTTTTCCTCCGTATACTCGTCCATTCATCTTCTCTGGTTTGTCTCTCTTCCAGTGTTCTGAGCAGATAACAGAAGTCGGACACAGGGCTTTTTTTCCTCCATGACCATTTATAATTGATGGTCCCATATTATGAAAAACTCACCTTTTCTGGGATTTGGGGTGTTATTTGGGGTCCCTGGTGCTGCCACATGCATATAAACGTTAAAAAAGACCATCCATGCTTTTTTGAGTGAGATAGAGATTTCTGACAGTATCTCGCCTGCAGTTTCCAGATGAGCCTGTCACATTCGGCACCCTTCACTGACGTCATTGACCGAAACATTTGAATATTCCCACCCACAGTGTCTCCACCCACCAGGTACAGCATTACCTTCTCGGAGATCCGCCATTATGTTATGGAAAGCAACGTGAAGTGTTCTGTTGTTGCCTGTAAAGACGAGCACAGAACACTCCATCGTGTCCCAGCCGCAGAAGACAGACGAGCAGCATGGCTTGAATCCATTTTTGGGGGCAACGTCCCAGCTACAGTTGGCAAAAAACTGTTTGTGTGTACTAACCACTTCGAGACTGACTGTTTCTCCAACCTCGGTCACTACAAGGCAGGAGTAGTCAGGAGACTTTTTTCTAAACGTTGAGGCACTTCCAACTTTGCGTGGAATACCTGCAGATGAGGGACATCTAAGTATACAAATAAGAAGAAGCCATTGAGAACAAGATAAGGCTAGCAGCTAACCGCTAGCTTCTATTTAGTTTGCAGTCAGCTTGGTTTCTCCTGCAAACCCAATGACCAGCTACACTCTCTCTCTGGGTTTAAGAATCGGGAACTTACGAAAGTAATGCATTTGTAAATGATTTCTAAACCTAAATATGTTGCGCACAAAACAGTCCAGTGCGAAACAAGTGTGTGGTCAAGACCACACGTTTAGCCGCCAAAGGTTAGCAAGCTGCTACCATAGCTTTTGGTCCACCACAGACACCCTGAGTCTGAGCTTCTGCAGGAGCTCTCCCTCCTTCTTCAGGATCCGATTCATGTTCGAACATGTGTGGTTGAGCTACTGAAGAGCTAGGTCTGTTCATTGCCGCCATGTCCGCTACCTTCACTCCGGTAGCTCTAGTGCTACGTTAGAGCCTACCTACACTCTCCCCATTACCGTGGTAACAGTTTATGAGTGGGGCGGGGCAAATGAGCAGCAGCTCATTTATATGTAATGGGGAGCAGCTCAGTTGCATAGACATCAGAAACAGCACATTGTGAAAGGAACTAATGCCCCGTTTACACGAAGGGAAAACGCAGATATTTCCAGGCGGTTTGGCCTCTCATTTAAACGAAAACCCCGTTTTTATTACAGAAAACGATTATTTCTAAAAACTCCGGGCAAAGTGGAGAATTTGGAAAACTCCGGTTATGTGTTGTCGTGTCAGCTGGGAGAAACGGGGTTTTAGGTTCTCACGCTCATTAGGCTATGCGCCAGAAAATGCTTAACGTCATGTGAGCGTTGTTTTGAAAGGAACAGGAAGTCGCTGGTGTTATTCGTTGTTGTTGATTCTGAGGATTCTGATTGGCTTGCAGGGCTTTATCCTTCTCCCTACACTGCCCAGAGGTTTGGCAGAGTTAGAATGGCGCTCGACGGCGTATTTATGCGGGTTGATGTAAATGACAGCTTTTTTGAAAACGAAGGGGGGGAAATATTCGTTTCTCTAAATACCCTGCTACGTATAAACGTGGCCTGAAACAGAGGGTAATAGAGGAAGGCAAGAATCATTTCCTATGTTATGATCCGGCTCTAAGACCATCACAACTAAGGAAACACATGGGGAGTTACGTGAAATAAGTAGTATCACTTCATTAAACCAAAGAAGCTGGCAGAAAACATTCTGCCAGGTCAACTTAAGATAATGCAAACTAAACTACACAGAAACTCAAACAAGGGCAATCAGCTCCACATGATGCCAGGGGAACACAGAGAGAGCAAACTCCTCAGGAAGGCGGGTTTTAAAGGGCTGGAGACAGTGGCCAGCTGCCTCCAACCACGACCAATCCAGCCACCAGCACCCAGAAACACAACAACACACACAACAACACCAACAACAGCAACACCAAACCCTGGTGGGGCCTGGGGCCGTCACATCTAAAAGCTATTTCCAGCAAACAACTTCAAAACATGTGCTGTTTTGTTCTGAAACTCATAGACCTATATTAACTTGTTGAAAAAGCTTTATAATATGGGACCTTTAATTCTGTGGTGCATTAGCGCCACCAAGTGAACAAACAAGGAAAGGAATAGGTCTGGCGAAGACTCAACATGATGATGATCCTCAATAAACAAACCATGATCATTTCTCATTCTAATAACTGTCAGGACATTTTCACTACAGTTTCAACCATTACAGGCCCTCTGTGTCTTTCCGTGAGTGACTGAAGCTGCAGTTACAGCAGCAACAGCTGTGAACTGATTCTCACAGAGAAGAAATAAGAAGCGTATTTTATCTCCTGATGCCACTGAACCAAGTCTGTGGTGATGAGAGAACATGCAATGAAATGCCTCTTACTAGGCTTATTGGAGACCATTTACATTGTACCAAATCCCAAAACAGTGACTAGTATTTGTCAGTTAATTTATCCATTCAGTGCTTTCACATGTCCTTGTTTCCTTCACTTCTCTCCTTGGAGGATGTGGCAACAGATTGCCCCAAAATGCCATGATTTCTATGAAAAGACATGTTAATTCATCAAATGAGTTGTACAATGAATAGAGAATATATTGGAAATAATATTTTTTAATATATAATAATAATTCAGGATGAGGTTATTTGAGGTTACTTTGAGACTAATGCTTCAGTCACTTAACTAGCCTCAAGAAGGCCAAATGTATTGCTTCTGTTGTCAGCAGATTTTACAGTTTTCAGCTGTGCTGACATGACTGTATAAGGGTTTCTTACCATCAGTTAGCCTTCTAACACGACAAATTTGGATTAGCTAACACAATACTGGGTCAATGGACCGTAGGAGTCATGGTTGCTGAAAATGGTCCTCTATTATACACTTACATAGATATTCCATATGAAACCAGCTGTTTCCAGCTAAAGTAGTCATTTACCACATTATTACAGTCTGTACTTTACTGTTGATCTATTTAATGTTATTATTATTATTTATAAGCAAGCCCACACTTTTGTGCAGGAGTGTATACAATACTAACTTTTTCAGACACGACAGTCTGACAGGCAGCAGCATGGATAAGATACTGTCTACAGATATTTTAATTTGCATAAACATTTCTTAAACTGAGTAAATTGGTTAAATAAAGGCTGCTTTAATGAATTAAGCTGTGAAGGCTATAGGCCTTAAACAAATACATTTAAAACAATATTGTGATTCTTTCACTATTTCTACAATCTCAATAAAAGTCTAAAAGTATGGTTTATTCTTCACTTTTCATCTTTTTCTGAGTGTTCGTTGTAGATTGTAGAACAATATGAGATTATTTTCTTTTCTTTAAATGCAAATCTTTGATGCAGATCATGATATAACCCCTGGCAAAAAATACGGAATCACCACTCTTGGAGGATGCTCATTCAATTGTTAATAATGTTAATTGTTAATTTTGTAGAAAAAAAACAAATCACAGACATGCCACAAAACTAGATTTATTCTAAATGCCAACTTCCTGGCTTTAAGAAACATTGAAAGAAAGAAAGAAAGAAAGAAAGAAAGAAAGAAAGAAAGAAAGAAAGAAAGAAAGAAAGAAAGAAAGAAAGAAAGAAAGAAAGAAGATTGTTGTAGTCAGTCACAACTGCTTTTTTTAAATGAGGCAGAGGAAAAATATATGGAATCACTCAATTCTGAGGAAAATATTATGGAATAACCCTGTAATTTGTAGTTCTGAAACAAACACCTGCATCAGATTAAATCTGCTAATTAGTCTGCAGTTAAAGAAGAGTGCTCACACCTTGGACAGCTGTTGCACCAAGCGGACTGACATGAATCATGGCTCTAACACGAGAGATGTCAGTTGAAACAAAGCAGAGGATTATAAAACATATTCAAGAAGGTAAATCATCACAGAATGTTGCAAAAGATGTTGGTTGTTCCCAGTCAGCTGTGTCTAAAATCTGGACTGACTACAAAGAAAATGGGAAGGTTGTGAAAGGGAAGAATGCTGGCAGACCGAGGAAGACACAAAAGAGTCAAGATAAAAAACTGAAAGCAAAATGTCTTGAAAACAGAAAATGCACAACAAAACAAATGAGGAACAAATGGGTGGAAACTGGAGCCAATGTCTGTGACCGAACTGTAAGAAATTGCCTAAAGGAAACAGGATTTACAGACAGAGAAGCCAAATGGGAGCCATCATTAACACCTAGACAGAAAAAAACAAGGTTACAGTGGAGTAAAGAAAAGTCACCATGGACTGTAGATCCCAGTCCACTCTGTGGAGTCCTGCCGCTTCCTGGACACCATCATCACCCAGGACCGAAAATGGGAGCTGAACATCAGATCCCTCACCAAAAAGCACAACAGAGGATGTTCTTCCTGCGGCAGCTGAAGAAGTTCATTCTGCCAAAGACAATGATGGTGCACTTCTATTCTGCCACAATTTTGCAAATCTTAAAGGTTCTATATTTGAAATTTTGAACATTAATATAGCAGCAAACAAATATTTGCTACAGTATATAAACATGTATTGGAGTAATGGCATCCAAAAAGTTTTATTGTTGATGAAGGTTCTCAGTCATCCAGGTCAGAGAAATTAAATTCTAAGTGCTGTATCATAGACAACTGGACTTGTTTCAGTTTCTTGGAGACATTTCACCTCCAGGGGTGCAAACTCATCAGGGGTAAAAAAGGTGACAAGAACACCGACCACCTAGGAGGGTCTGCGGGGCATGCTCCCCCGGGATTTTTTTCTTTTTTTTTTTTTTTTTTAAAAACAATTTTAAAAGGTGAATTTACAGACAATTTTAGCATGAGACTAGGGTCCAGATTTACTAAGGTTTGCACAGCTTTTGCTCATGCTAAACCTGCACAATCTGTCTCTCTGTGTTTGGTTTTGAAACATGTGAAGAGGGTCTTCAGAAACAAACAGAGGGGCAGATTGCTCAGCCTTTGCAGGTTTAGCATGAGCAAAAGCTGTGCAAACCTTCGTGAATCTGATGAACCTTGCAAAAAAAGTGGTTTTGGAATCAATAGTTGAGGCATCCCAAAGGTACCAGCTCAGGCTCAGTCTTATTCAAGCAGGAAAAGTGGTCTAGGATCTTTTTTCTTTTCTTTTATTGAGCAATTGAAAATAAACTCTCAAAGAGGATAATAATAACAAGAAGACAGATGATAATCCAGTATAAAGTGCATGTAACTAAAACAAAGTGAGAGTGGCGAGCTTACATTAGTTATAGCTTGCTGACAGCTAGCTAATTAGGCTACCTGAAGTGGTGAAATATGACGGAGGCTTAATGCCGTGCCTTCAAACTAAATACAATTTAATACAGACTGATCGGTTCATTGTAAAACATTTATTTATTGATGTAAATGTGGCGTTTTCTGTACGTAGGCTACGCTCCGAGGCAGCGCTGCTCTTTCTGTCCAATAACACACATGAAGCTTAAAAATGCCATACATAAAACACATTAAGCTCCAATATGTATTTAACCCTCTGAGGTCCAAAACACGCTAAATGTCACAAATCTCTCAACTCTCAAAACTCGCTGTCACTAACGCTGTCTCTGTCTCTGTCAGTATCGCTGTCACTCTTCGCCGCCGTCCCTCCCCACAACTTCCCCCTGTTCCCCAGCAACCAAATCACGTGCTTTGCCATATAATTTTGTGATTGGTTGATGTGGTGGCTTTTTCCACCAATAGGAAAGGGGGTATCACATGTGTTTTTTTTTTTGCTTGCAAGCACTTCCTGTTTGCGGACACGTTACTGAGAAAAGCCTGGTTTTACTCGGCCTATTAACACAATTTAAAAACTGGTATCTAGTTTGAAATCCGCACTTTCGCCACAAGTTGAAACGGAGAATCAGTGAAGCTGCCTCTCGCTGGTCCGTCGTCTTAAAGCGGTCACGTGATTTGGACGCGCCGGTGCGTCCGTCAGTGTTCAAGCAAACGCACATACCGTAGTTTGAAACAACGTTCAAAACACCCACAGCCAGCATCACAACTAAGTGTAGCCGCCTGAGGGGGGCAGGGTTCTAAATTATGGCAGGCAGATTTAAGGATGCCCTGATCAGGCAGAAAGACAGCTGTCTGTTTGAAGTCCTCATCAGCTAATTTGCTGCAGGCTGGTGAGGAGGATTGTGTGAGGGCACTGCCGACCCGACCTTGGCCGCGTTTCCCAGATTCGCTCTTAGCGCTTAAGAAGCTCTTAAGCGCTAAGAGCTTCTTAGGAACGCTCTTAAGAGCGCTGTGAAAGAAGGACGTGTTTCCCAGAGTCGTTCTTAGCTTAAGAGGATCTTTCACTAGAAGGAAGTGTAAGATCGCCCTGACCCACTCTGAACAGCCTTCTTAGCGACCAAACGCTCAGTGCAGCCGCATCAGGGAAAGTTATATCGGACACTCAAAGGAATACTAAAACCATGCGTAATGATGAATGTGCGCTCATAGCTGCAGAACACTGACGCAAGAAAAATAATAGCATAAGAAGAAAAATAACAATATAAAAATAAAGAATTGCCCATGTTTTCCTGTAGCTACATAAATAAAATAAATCATCATTACTATCACTCGTTACGTTTTCACACACATTCGGCATCTGCATCTGAGTTTACAGTAGCTATAAAACCATCAACCACCCTGTGGTATTTCACAGATATGAGGGAAACTGACAGGTGGAGCTGAACTCAGCTGGAACCTCATCAAGAGAGTCTCCACCTGCTAGTCTATAGAAAGGCGCTGCTGAAGTCCACGCGTGTGGACACCATGGCTGCAATACAGCAGATTCTCTCTGCTAACCAACAGCGTCGCCGTGCACGAAGCCAGACGGTTTATATAAATGCTTCTGTGCGTCAGCACTTCTCCCCACTCGACGTGCTGTCGGACCGGGCTGTCCAGTCCAAGTACCGGCTTCCCCGTGAGGAGATCCAACGCCTCGTCACGCTCGTGTCACCACACATCCAGAGGGCAACCCGCTGCAGCTCTGCCCTCAGCCCGGAGGTGCAGCTCCTGGCCGCGCTGCGTGTTTACGCAGTGGGGAGCTTCCTGGAGGTGGTGGGGGACGACCACAGGGTGTTGTGGGTGACTTAAGCGCTGATAAAGTGGTGGGTGATCGATTTGCCTGGCATCGATTGATTTATATTTCAGCACCACGGCGGTGGACAGCTCCCACTAAGAGCTTCTTAAGAAGCTTCTTTGGCGGGATCTTAAGAAGGCAGTTAAGAACGTGTCTGGGAAACACCCCTATCTTAGTGCTCCTTCTTAGCCGAACCCTTATTCGAAGCCTTCTTAAGTCCTTAAGAACGATCGAATCTGGGAAACGCGGCCCTTGTCAGGTGCCGTTCGTGTAGGTTAAACTGCATAACAAGTGCCCAGCGCGTGTAGTGAAACACAGGGCGTAGGTTGGGCTGGTGAACAGGAGAACAAGTGCAGGAGGGAAGTGAGCCAACAAGTGTCGGTCCGATCAGTGTGTGCACTTTGTGACGGTCGTATGGTAACATCATTTATTTATTTAATGTATTGCATGATTTTTTTATAGCTTGTATGTGGCATTACTGGCTTGCTTTGTTTGTTTATGAGCAATATTTGTCTTGTGTTGTAGGTGCATGAGGAGCAGCGGTGCATGGCCTGACTGCTGCTCCTTTTCCTCTTTTCTTTTTCTTTGTGTTTGGTTGATGCGTTCAGTTGAACAGCTGCCACGGAGCGGGACTGAGCTCCTTTATGGCCTCCTGTTAAGATGCACAGAGCGGAGCTGTTCAGCTGAGCTGTCAATTATTGTGTTTATTTTTTGTTTGTTTTGGTTTGGTTTTTTTGCCACTCTCCCACCTATTGATTATGTTAAACAGTCAGTCTACATCTCCAAGTGTGCTCAGTCTGCCTTAAACCTGAGGGGCTTATATTAGGGGTTTGCTGTGGACACTGGCAGGAGTTGCATTTGAGCGTGTGCAGTGTTTTTTTGGTTGCTCTATAGAGGTGCCGTGTTATAGTAACTGCCAGGTGCGTGTGTAATGTTATAAATCACTGTTTTGTCTATCCCCTTTCACTCGCAGTAAGCCCGAGGGAGCCAGGCCGGCTGTAACCTGACCATTAGACGAGATGTTTTAAATCATTGCTCGTACATTCCTTTTACATGTGCTAATAAATAAATAAATAAATAAATAGATTTGAACATAACTTTTGTATAAATAAAGAGTGTTGTTTTAAACTTTATACTGGAGTTCTGGCTCATCTATTGAACCTAGGGTAACATTTTGGCGTTGTCGGCAGGATTGGCACAATATTCTTGTGAGCAATAATTGACAGGCGTGGGAGGTGGCTTTGTGTTTGGTGTTTTTTGTTTTTTGAAGGGGAAAGGAACAGCCGTTGAAGAGGACAACGCTACACGTCGGAGAGCTACCACCTGCAACAGCCATGTCTCAAGACGAGGAACTGGCGAGGCTCAGGGAGGAGCTGCAAAACCTGAAACTGGAAAATCAGAGACTCAGAGAACCATTAGACCAAGGTAATGGGGCTCGCAGCGAGGGTGGCCTACGGAGGGAAGTTGTGTACATCCCCCGTGAGCAAAAATGCCCCAATTTCCCTGGAAAAACTGGACCTGGGTCCTTATCTATTGAAGACTGGCTGGAGGAAGTGGAGTGCTGCACTAGAGGCCGTCAGATGTCTGAAGTAGAAAAGGCACTCTTCATGTATGATCATCTGGAGGGGGAGGCTCGGTCTGAAATTAAATTTAGGCCACCAACAAACCGAGAAAATCCAAATGTAGTGATCAGTGTTCTCACAGAATTATATTCATGTTCTAATTCTTATGTTTCATTACAATATCAGCTCTTTGACCGCAGACAAAAAGAAGGTGAATCTCTGCAAGAATATTCATTAGGATTGCTGTCCATTAGGGGCAAAACTAACTCTGCTGCTATGCCCAATTCTGACCAGGTGCTACGAGACCAGTTTTGTGAGGGAGTACGGGATCACATGTTGCGCAGGGAGTTGAAAAGGCTCGTGCGCCAGACCCCCACGTTGTCACTGCTCGACCTGCGGAAGGAGGCCATTCACTGGGTTGAGGAGGGACAGCCGCAAAGGGAGAGGTACACTCGACAAACGCCTCATTCTCACGAAACCCAAGCCATCGTAACAAGTGAAGGTACTAGTGCTCAACAATCTGAGCTTTCAGAACTTAAAGATATTGTAATGAAACAGCAGGATATTGTGATGAAACAGCAGGAACAATTGGATATGTTGGTCAAAACTCTAGGGGCACAGAGTGATTACAACAGGGGGGTGCAGAGACCTCGGCAGAGCACCCGGCTTAAGCGTTCTCCAGATGGGCAGCCCATCTGTATTCGTTGTAACCAGGCAGGGTATATAGCTCGCAACTGTAAAAATAATGGCCAAGAGAGACAAGTTAGAGTGGCCCCTGACACAGAGCAACAAAAAAAACTAGAACCCCCCAGTGTGAAGAGCCACATGCTGGAGGTGGGGGCAATGGGTTCAAATGTAAAAGATGAAGAGCGTACTATGACATTTAATAAATTGGTTGGTTCTTGCCCAGTAGTAATGGTAAATATGGGAGATGTTGAAGTCCCCTGCCTGCTTGATACAGGCTCAATGGTGTCCACTATCACAGAAAGTTTTTTTGATGAGCACTTTAATGCTTTTGGTAAACACGAAGTTGGCAATTGTCAATGGCTTGGCCTTCAAGCTGCCAATGGGCTTGATATCCCATATGTAGGTTATGTAATACTAACTTTAAATGTATATGGGACACCAAATTGTGGTGTGCTAGTTGTAAAAGATCCCCCCACCTCTAGTGGCCAACAACAAAAAAAGGGTCTTCCTGGAGTTTTGGGTATGAACACTGTCAGAGATTTTTATTACATATTGCTTGGACAGCATGGGTTGGGACTTTTTCATACACCCCAGATTGAGTCAGCTCACCCAGCATGGAAACTTGCCTTGAGGTATTGTGAGAAAAGAGAAGCAATTGTAAATTCTACCGAGGTGTATAAGGTCAGAGTCCAGGGCAACACACCAGTGCAGGTGGCTGCAGGTACATTAACTATGGTCCCTGTCACTTGCCCACAGATTCCATCTGCAAGTAGGGTGGAGTTTTTACTGGAGCCCCTTGGTTAAGATGAAGGTACCCTTCCTGATGGGTTATTGGTTTCCCCAGCTTTAGTCCAGGCAGAACAAGGTTTACTGTATGCGTCTGTTGCAAAAGTGGGAACGAGGGATGTCTGGGTTACACCACGTAGGTTAATCGGGTCTGTAGAAGTAGTCACCACAGCTCCCCTTAGTTCCAGACCTAAAGTAGAATTATCTTTTTATGAGTTATCACATGAGGATGTTACCCAGGTTTCCTCACAGGAGGTTTAAGACATGGCTGACCAAAAGACAGGTTTTTCTGTTCCAAGTTTTACAAATCTGCCAGAAGATCCAAGCTCAACGACATTTGTGTACCCATCAATCTATATTTTCTAAGGGGGAGGGGGATGTGGGGTGTACTAAGTTGATTAAACATGAAATCCCATTGCTGGATTCAGCCCCAGTCCGCCAACCGTATTGTAGAATACCCCCGCCCAGTATGAGGCTGTGAGAGCCCACATTCAGCAGTTGGTGGATAGTAAAATTGCTGGGGAGAGTAGCAGCCCCTACTCGTCACCAATTGTGGTAGTGCAGAAGAAGGACGGAAACATCAGACTCTGTGTAGACTATCGCCAACTTAATGCCAAAACCCGTAAAGATGCGTACCCACTGCCCAGAATTGACGAATCCTTGGATGCCCTTACAGGAGCCCAATGGTTTTCTACCTTGGACCTCGCCAGCGGGTACAATCAGGTGGAAGTTGCGGAACAGGATAGAAAGAAAACAGCATTTTGCACTCCCTTTGGTTTGTTTGAGTTCAACAGGATGCCGTTTGGATTATGCAATGCGCCTGCAACCTTTCAACGGTTGATGGAGCGATTGTTTGGGGATCAGCGCCACCAGTCTGTCCTGTTGTACTTGGATGACGTCACTGTGTTCTCTTCCACCATCCAGCAGCACCTGGAGCGACTCGAGTTGGTTTTTAAACGCCTACAAGAGCAGAATTTAAATTTAAACCTGGCTAAATGTCGTTTCTTTCAGGAGCAGGTGCGATACCTGGGGCACGTGGTGTCACAAGAGAGGGTTGCCACGGACCCTGAGAAAACTGCAGCAGTACGAGATTGGAGGAGACCCACCTACCTGAGCGAGCTCAGATCGTTTCTCGGCTGTACAGGCTATTACCGGAGGTACGTAAAGGGCTATTCCAAGCTGGCAGGGCTACTTAAAAATCTGGTCAGCCTATTGAGTCCCCGTAAGGGTAAGACTCCGAAGATCCCATTGCTGTCCCGGTGGGATGTGAAATGTGACAAAGCATTTCAGGCCCTACGGGAGAGGCTCTGTACAGCCCCAGTACTGGCGTTTGCAGACTTCGCCCAACCATTCATCCTGGAGGTGGACACCAGCCACCAAGGATTGGGAGCAGTCCTGTCACAAGAGCATAGTGGTAAGATTAGATAAAGATAGATAAATAAAGAAACAAGTGTTGTGTTAAACTTTATACTGGAGTTCTGGGTCATCTATTGAACCTAGGGTAACATAAGCATAAAGTCTGCTAGCTGATAAAAGTTTTAATATTTTTCAATGTGAGAAAGTTACCGTCCCAGTCTGTGGTCAGTTTATCCAGATATCGTCTGTTAGGAAATTTGCTCTGACGTTTGTTTTAGGTGAAGTGCAGAAGGAGCAGCGACCGGGGGCTAGTTAGGCTACATCCATGGTACCGGGACGTCTCAGAGGCAGTAGCCCGTCTACTGAACTGATCGCCCGGGGATGACTCTGTCGTCATCCCGCTGAAGATAACGAGCCAAGTAACTTTATCCGCAAGTTTTTAGAGGTTTACCGCTGGCTGGTTAAACTCTTTTTAGGAGAGCGCCTCAAAGCCGTTGTTTCATCCACTTGTTTTCATCCAGATAAGGTGCAAACGCCTTAAAGAGACAGGTGCATTGCTTTGCCTCGCCTCGCCTCACCCCCCCCCCACCCCAAGAAAAGTTTTTATTGCAGATTTACACGAAGCACACAAATGACCTGAAAGGTTACAAGTTTGCACCCCTGCACCTCTCATCCAAGAGGCTTCTTCAGTTCTGATATTCTCCCACTGCAAGAAGGCTATACATACTGTATACACTTAAAACCACTTTAAACCATTTATGACAATACTTGATATACCTGATGCAATCTTTAAATCCGGTTCCAGATTAATTCAAGTTGCACATTCATGGGGGTCACAGCCTTCATCAACTAACTGCAGCTGCTCAGTTTGCGGTTTAGTCAAATTTTTTTATCACTTATTTTTCCAAAGTCAACATGGAACGTGACACATTTAGTTTTTCCCAGAATTTTATTTTTTGGGTCAGGGTGGAAATGGCACAAAAACAATAAAACTCTGCACTGACACCCATGATAATAACAATAATCCATGTATACTTGTGTGGGACATCAGAATCAAAATCAACACAGGATGAAGTCTGCTTTCAGTGTACAGCACTGATACTGTCACAGCATAAGCCAGTCTCCTTCCTTTTTATTCCAGAGGGACTGTGCAGACAGAAATACACAGACTGGACCATGCTCAGCCAGCTGGACTGATGTACACTCGGCACACTGACAGCCAGTGTAGTATATATATTTTTTAACAATAAATAAAGAATCTGAACAATGTCAAGGTAAAAATCAGGAACATATCAAAGCATATTCATCATATCAGAAGGGGACGACACTGACACCAGAGGAAATGTGTTGGTAATGTTTCCGCAAATCCACCCTGAAGCACATCCATCACAGCTGCGTCTGAATTCTTACAGTATGTACACTATGGACGTATGTGTGTCAGAGAGGTTAAATTGGTATGTGCTAACTGTACACTGTGTTTGTGGTGTGTGTAGGGGGGTCTATCGGTAAAGGTAATCAGCTTGTATGTTGGCAGCTATCTCTGCTTCCCACTTGTCTCCATTGTTGAGGAGCTTCTCCTTGTTGTAGAGCAGCTCTTCATGGGTTTCAGTGGAGAACTCAAAGTTAGGACCCTAAAGGAAGAAAAAAGAGAGACAGAAGATAGTGTGTGAAATAAAATATGACAAATGATGAGGATCATCACATTAACAAACACAGTAAACCAACAAAACAATTTCCCCAGACAGTAGCCCCATTCTCACTGCCCTTTACACTGAAGAGAAGCTTGGATAATAAACTGTATTGTCTGATCAGGATGCCATTACTCCAATAAATCTTTATATACTGTACCAATAGTTGTTTGCTGCTATATTAATGTTCAAAATCTCAAATATAGAACCTTTAAAATAAGCAAAATTCCAAACAATCCAGCCACTGTGCTGTAACACAGGATGACATACACACCTCTACAATGGCATCCACAGGACACGCCTCCTGACAGAAGCCGCAGTAGATACATTTGGTCATGTCGATGTCGTAGCGAGTCGTCCTCCTGCTACCGTCAGCACGAGTCTCTGCTTCGATGGAGATGGCCTGGACACAAACATGTTGGTTATTCAAATGCAGACAGTTATACATACCATGTGTGTAGCATGCAATGTAAAAATACAGACAGCCAATTTAGTTTTTTCTTGCTCATGTTAAAGGCTGACAAGGTGCACTCATGCCACATCTAGTGAACATCCTTCTTAAGTCTAGCTGTCTGTCTCTGTGTGTGTGTCTGTTTGTGTGTGTGTGTGTGTTTATGTGTATGTGTACCTGAGCAGGGCAGATAGCTTCACACAGCTTGCAGGCAATGCAACGCTCCTCTCCTGAAGGATACCTGATGTAACATAATTTAGAGTAAAGATCTAGAGTGCTGTTACTGCACCAGGGCACCTTTAATATTATACAGTGATTATACAGTCATTTTTTATTCATTCAAATTGAATTTAAAAAGTTTTGTTAATTAGTATCACAGAGGTTTATTGTCTCAGATAATCTGAACTTTGAAGCTGATGTTGCTCACAGACTGCTTCTCCTCATAAATATATTTGCCTTCTGCTGAATCATTCAGTAAAGCCAGATTCTATATTGTCTCCCTCTCCGTACTTCATGTGGTTGCCATGGTCACAACATGAGCCACAGCAGCTCGTTAAACAAGTTGAAACATTGTAGTTGAAGTTAAACTCTACAGTACATTTTAAAGTGTCGGAAGAGGATTTTTCATGACAATTTCCAGAGGTTCCTCCAGGGGTTAAACCAGGGGTTCTCAACCTTTTGTAGCTCAAGGCCAATTCTGATATTTAATACATTTCCAAGGACCACCACCCAAATGAAGGAAGGGGAAAAGTATCCTCACCACACGCTTTGGAGCTTTTACTGGCACAGGGTTGTCTCCGACATCAATTTTTATTTTCAAAAACATCCAAATGAGCTAGCCAAAGTGGCAAAATGTGTTTGTCTGCCTGATGATGTGTCTTGATAGGCATGGTGACATTCAAACACAACTGGTCTTTGAAATTATGCATTTTACTGTAAATTCTTGAGCACACTTGGATGTGAAAATAGTTTTGGAAATTACAAATTCATAACTAAATGATCTAACCATTTGGTAATACCACTGCTTCCACTCTGAGGCTGCTCATAACTGGTTTGTTTTTCCAGCTATTCTTCTCCTTTTGCTGGAGTAGGACCGAGAAGCAGTGAGTGAAGCACACAGACATGTTGACAGACGTCAACTGTAATAAAAGTGTAGCTCTAAAGCCGTTCTAAACAGCCACAACTAATAATGCTGTCCACAATCAACTGTGTGGTTGTCGTTGAGTGGTCATCATCACCTGCGCAGGGCGTGTTCTCCTCTGAAGCGTGGCGACAGCGGGCCTTTCTCAAACGGGTAGTTGATGGTGGCGGGCTCTCTGAACAGGTAGCTCATTGTCATGCCCAGACCTGACATGACACCACAATCATTGATGTGTGAATAAGACACATTACAGATCACATGAACAAACATTTGCCACAGACAACAGTCCCCAAACCACCTCCAGTGGTGGAGACCCACTGTCATGAAGGTTTCTTTTTTAAATATGTACATGGGACTGTAAAATACATTTTGATTAAGTTGAAATTGTTGTAAAAGAAACCTAGTGTGGAAGAACAACGAATAAAGACAACTCAGCAGCTCCATGTTGATTCATGATTAAACTTGAATTGTTGCTTGAAAGAAAACTTTTAAAACTTTATTAGTCTACTGTGACTGAATACTATTCTTTCTTACTGATACTGGTGTAAATCCAGTTAATATAAAGACATAAACTGCTGAGAACATCATTTCATAATTTCAGTGTGTCCTATATGTAAAGTATGTCGTTTATGTGTTATACTGTTATTTATGTGTGTCCAAATGGGCTGACCTCTGAAGAGCTCTGTCCACAGCAGCGTCTGGGCAGCTCGGTCTGTGATGGACTTCATATCTGTAGGGATCTCCTGAGCATTCACATACTCTGCATACACAAATACAACACAAGTGAGAAAGCTGGGGTTAGTGAGTGCTTGTTTTCACCGTTTTACTGTGATGGGATGACATATGATGATACATGTATGATTTATGAGTGCATATCAAGATTTAACAACATTCCAAAACCACAAAGTGTATTTTCATGTTCCACATTTGTCCAAAGCGAGCTGCTTTTTGAATATGTAACATGTATGACACTTCCATAATATACTCTCTTGAGGACTTGCTGATGGGCAGTTGCAGAATTTGGGGACCAGAACAAAAACATTTTAGACAAAAGAAAATTCAAATCAGATCAGCAGATTCACTTTCAGAGGCAAAGACAAGAAAATCTGCACAGTGGGCCAATAGTATCCAATCTTAATAGGGCTGACCTGGGATCGGAGACAATCAGGCAGTCCAAAACTAAGAAAGCCATCATAAAAGCTGTGTCCCTCCACCCAGTTTGAATAACCCTGCTCCACATTCAAACGCTACAGAAGAGACAGGATGTCGTATATCAATATATTATAGGTTGAAGCATCACCCACCCAGATCATGACTCGATAGTCACCCAGCAGGACGATGTGGGGGATTTGAGAAAGGTTCAACTTCACGCAAGTACCTTCTAATCACTTTATTTTCATTCTCTTGTATAACAAAAGCAGACATTTTTTTCTACTTCCACTCAAATATATAAAGGTTCTTCAAACACAACAGAGGAATAGCAAGTTGTTAGAGTTAACTACTTCAAAATTCTCCACAGCAGAAACAAGTTTACCAGGATGCATAGGAACACCCCAGTTAGGAAACTGACCACACTGATGTTTGTGAGACAGTAACCATACAAACAGAGCTGGCAATGTACATTGTCAGTGCTAAACATGACTGCAAGGTTCTAGGCTTGTGTAGGCTTGACTTTCAATGAAGAAATACTCTCCAGGTGTGATGTAACTGATACTAGCAGCATCTACACTCAAATCTTCAGAGGCCATCATTGTGGTTTTCAAATGACAATGTTTTTCTCTCACTTTTCATTACACTTAAACCACACTTGTGCCTGCCAGAAGTTCTTCAAAGGACACTGATTGGTCAGAACCTCTTTGTGGCCACAGGCACATAGCTTGAAGCCTGGTGAGATCACATGATTATGTGACCTTGTGATACTCTTTCCTCATTGCGAACAATTGAAAAAAATACTGACACTCAGAGAAACACAATTTGTACACTGGCCCTTAGTGATACAGCATAGGATACCTTGGTGATCTACTGAAAAGTAAAAGTAAGTGATCCAGCTCAGTGATACCAGAAAACCTGAGTTAGCCCCAAATAGAGCTGGCTAACCCACTAATCTTACTTCGCAGTGCAGGCGTCCAATAACAGCTGTGTTTTTGTGATGGTGCGGTACTTACTGAATCCATCCCGTTGTGCGGAAACACTGAAGGACCTCACTAGATTCTGGCTAGCCACAAAAGTGCCTGAAGGTAAAGACAGGACAAAATGTGGTTTATCGTTAAGCTTGCTACAGCAGAGACATCTGTAGCTAAGTGCGATAATCCATTACATTGGCTACTGTACACGAGTGAAGGATACTATACAGGTAATGTGTACTTGATAATAACTTAATATGATGGGTGATGTGTGCTTAATAATGTATGTTATGTGTACATACCACAGAAACTAGACAGACAAGGAATCAAACTATATGTGATTATTTGTTACATTTTCACAATGATTCAATTATATCTAGTTTAACTGTTATTTAAAGTTAATGGCTGGACAGGAATATTGTGTTACTGTGTCAGTACTCAAATTATGAGCATTCTTTTAAGTGCAACGGAATACTTTTCTGTCCCTTTAGCAGCTAGGATATCTTACCTGGCCTTGACACAGAGTAAAGTAAACGCAATGTTGCAGCCATCCTGTCTTCAAAGCTGAAACCACAAATAATAAAAATGAGAAAAAGTAAAAATAGCAACTGCATCAACACATTATTGTAGATGTTTATTTGAAACAGTAATTGGTCCCTACATGTTTAAAGGAGTACTCTGTAGTTTTGATGAAGAAATGTCAATCAGAAGAGAAAGCTCTTCATTGACTGATTTTCTTTTTTTTCTGCCTACACAAGCTAAATTATTAAAACTCTCCTTGTTTTGACCTTAAATGACAACACAATTTATACTCTTTTACTTTGTTTATATGTGGCGGACCCTGCCAGCTTTCTGTGTTCAAACAATGTTCTGGGTCCTTATTTTCCTCTGACAACAGCTTGTTGATTCACTGATGGAGAAAAAAATACATATTTCTGAGTTTGTATTACGACCTCATTAATATTGTAAATATTAAAATTCTGAGTTTGAATTCCTTCTCCAAAATTACATAGTGCCCCTTGAATGAAAGATTGCCATGTACAGTCTAAACAGTGCGAGGCTAATTCAACGTGAGGCTCTGAGGTTAAACCTGTTGAGCACCTTCACAACACTCACTGAACGCTGATAAACATGGCTTCTTGTGTTCACTGATGTACCGTCACCGTTTCTCATCTGTTAACCATCATTTCATCTCATCTCCCTTTTTGTCACAAAGTCATAATCTGAGGAACGGCAAACTGACTCTGATGTAACCTCTTCATGTAACGGCGGATTCGAATTCTTGACCTAAGCTAACCCTGGTCTAAAGCTAACACTTAGCGCTAACCACCTCGATAGCATGACATTGCCTAGCTAACCAACATTAGCTTGCAATGCACACACAAAATACACTTGTGGCCACACGTGTAACGTGCACAATTAATTGTAGTTGGGCTTAAACTGTGACAGGTAAAGGTTTACTGCTAAACTGAGCTTGCACTGATTAGTAGCCAGGTTAGAGCACATAACGTTACTGTCAAGGACTTTTGCACAATGGTCGCTTGAGGGGATTTAAAGGTAACACTAATACTTTAAAAAATAGATATCAATTATAATAACATAACTATTTGATCTGACGCAGAGGTAACTTTGTAAGACATTCGATTTTAGAGATATAAATAGTTTTTAACTCACCGATACGTCGCTATTTGGCCTTCTGAACCAGAACAGCGGACTATTTGTGGTACGGACCCTGCGTGTACAGGAAGTCACAGAACGTGATCACGTCATGAACGTCTTCTTCTGCGTTTTGAAAAAAAAAAAAAGATCGCATGCATTTGCGCCTATGCATGCACGAGAGTTGAGAGATACGGGGGTCAAGAAAGATGGGTGTTCAGCGGGGCCAACTGGGAAAAATACAAGCTGATTAGTGATGAAGAAATGAGAAAGGTTAAAAAAACCCAGGACATAGAAGAATACAACCGTGCAGTATGTGAGGCAATTTTAGTCGCGGCAAATCAATCAATAGGCTACCAAAGAAGAGAGGAGGGAAGAGAAAGAAAATAGTGCCATGGTGGACGAAAGAATGCGAAAATGTAATTAAATCTCGGAATAAAGCATTTAGAATATTAAAAAGAACACATAACTTCCAGAACCTTATTGAATATAAAAAGTTACAGGCGAAGGTGAGAAGAACAATTAAAAATGCAAAGAAGACCTTTTGGAGGAAGTTTTGTTGTTCAGTAGGGAGAGATACAGAAACTGAGAAAGTATGGGGAATGATAAAAAGAATGAATGGAATGAAAAGAGAATTTGGATATCCTGTATTAAAGGTTAATGAGAAGAATGCGGTAACAGATGAAGATAAAGCAGAAGTACTGGCCAAGACTTTTGTTAAAGTACATAGCGTCAGTAATATCAGTGAAGAGGGACAAAGAGGAAGGGAGAAGACATTATCTGAAAATGTAGATCTGGTGCAACAGGAGGAAGGCACAAGCGATGTATTAAACTTATCATTTACAAAAGCAGAATTAAACCAAGCTCTTAGGAAAACAAAGGTATCTGCTCCAGGAAAAGATTAGATTTGTTATAACATGCTCAACTGTTTAAGTGATTCATCTAAGGACATTCTATTCGATTTATATAACAGGATCTGGGAGAAAGGGAAATTACCAAAAAACTGGAAAGAGGCTGTGGTGATACCAATAGGCAAACCAGGGAAAGACAGGACAAAACCAGAAAATTACAGACCAGTCGCACTAACATCAAATGTATGTAAAATAATGGAAAAAATGATCAATACAAGATTAACATATTATATGGAAAAGAATGGATATATTTCAGCAATACAAAGTGGATTCAGAAGAGGCAGAAATACAATGGACCCAGCATTATG
Source organism: Lagodon rhomboides (assembly GCA_039737535.1). NCBI lineage: Eukaryota > Metazoa > Chordata > Actinopteri > Spariformes > Sparidae > Lagodon > Lagodon rhomboides. Next base: position 1,521,017 of record CM077786.1, read on the forward strand.
TCTAGAACATGAAATAAGGAAAGATCAGATTAATAAATAAAGTGTAGTAGCAGTATTTTTTGACATTGAAAAGGCATATGATATGCTATGGAAGGAGGGATTATTAATTAAATTAGCAAAGTTGGGGATTAAAGGCCAAATGTACAGTTGGATTAAGGATTGTTTAGATGGAAGAAAGATTCAGGTCAGAATAGGTAAACACTGTTCAAGAAATTTTGGTATAGAAAATGGAACACCCCAACGGACCATCATGAGTCCTATGCTATTTTCAATTATGATAAATGATGTTTTTAGTCGCCTAGAAAAAGGAATGGGTTGTTCACTTTTTGCAGACGATGGAGCGCTGTGGAAAAGAGGGAGAAATATAGAATTTATTGTTAAAAAGAAGTCTATTGTTAAGATACAAGAATGGGCATATAAGTGGGGATTTAAATTTTCAGTAGACAAAACAAAAACAGTGTTCTTCACACGTCAAAGAATAAGAAGGAATATAACTTTAAAAATGTATGGTCATGATCTAGAAAGAGTTAAAAACGTAAAGTTTTTAGGACTATGGTTTGATGAAAAGTTAACATGGAATATACATATTGAAAAAATAGTGCAAAAAAGTGATAAACATAATGAGGTGTCTGGTTGGAAGGGATTGGGGAGCAGAAAGAGTGGCATTAAAAAACATTTACATTGGATTAATAAGGTCAGTATTAGATTATGAAAGTGTGATATTTAGATCAGCAGCAGATACATCACTTGCAAAACTAGATAGCATCCAATATCAAGCATTAAGGTTATGCACAGGAGCCATCAGGACAACCCCAACAGCAGCATTGCAAGTAGAAATGGGAGAAATGCCCTTAGAATTAAGGAGAACACAGTTGGCTATTAATTATTGGATAAATTTAAAAGGAAATAAGGAGAATCACCCAACTCAAGAAATACTAAAACCGTGCTGGGAAAAGGAGAAAAGAAAGATAAAAAGTTTTGGATGGACATTTGAGCTAGAAACAAAAGAACTAGAAATAAATGAAATAAACATCAGCCCAACTGTACCACTACCAATAATTCAGCCATGGCTTCTACCAGATCCTGTTGTAGATCTAACATTACTGGAGAGGAAAACCAAAAATAAAGAAATTATAGTACAGCCACAGATCATACAGACTACATTGAGAGAAAATACTATAGTTACGTACAAATTTATACAGATGCATCAAAAAACCTAGCAAATAAAGTAGGTGTTTCAGTAATTGTCCCAGAATTTAAAGTCAAAATTTTAAAGCGCATTGAGGACGGACTGTCAGTATATACAGGAGAGATGTTAGCAATTCTGGTAGCACTGCAGTGGGTAGAAGATGTGAGACCACTCAGATCAATTATAGGTTCAGACTCAAGTTCAGCAATAATCAGCTTGGATCACAACCATTCAGACAGCAGACAAGATCTAATAATAAAAATCAAACAAACATTGTTCAGAATTCAAATGTTAGGGTTAGATGTAGTGTTAGTATGGATACCAGCCCATATAGGAGTAGTAGGGAATGAAATAGCAGATAAATGCGCTAAGAGAGCAACAGAAAAGCAGCAAATGGATATTATAGTGCCATTTAGCAAAACAGAAGTAAAGAACATAGTTAAACATAAGATCAAACAAAGATGGCAGGAGCAATGGGATAAGGAGAAAACGGGAAGATGGTTTTATAGAATACAAAGATAAGTAGGGACAATGAGAAAAACTACCAGAACTCGTGAAGAAGAAACCGTAATATCCAGAATACGATTTGGACATACTAGACTGAACAGTACATTATATAAAATAGGAAAACACAATAATGGAAGATGTGATCAATGCAATTGTCAGGAAACATTAGAACACGTTATGATGCAGTGCCCAAAATATGAGGCTGAAAGGAGGAACCTTATAAGGAATTTAAACAGAATAAAGCTGAGATATAATCTAAAGGATTTGATGCAGAGAATTTCTGGGGAAGAGTCGTATCGATTGATAGTCAGGTTCCTACGGAAGACAGAGTTAATAGAAAGAATCTAATCTAATTTAATTTTTTTTTTTTATTATTGTTATTTAGTTATTTATTTAGTTTTTGGTAAATGAAGAAGAAAGGGAAAAGATCCAGATCCACACTCCAAACCAGTTGGTGGCGGTAATGCACCATAACGTTGTTTGCCAACCGCCAAATAAAAGGAATCAAGAAGAAGAAGAAGAAGAGACTTGAGAGGATCTGACGGAACTCTTCATAAACACGTCAAGTTCCCATCCATAGATATATATATATATATAAACACTAGATGGCTCACACACGCTGTTAGCCAATGGAGACCGACGTCCTCGCATGGCGGCCATCTTGCCACAGGCAGCTCGCCCACTCATAACATCAAAGTCTAGGGTGCATGTAGCATTTAAATAACCATAGATTGCTTAATTTTAAACCGATTTTCAAACGGTTTGGTTTGTTTTAAACCTCAGAGTTGTAGTTATGTTCCTGCATACTCAAAAATAATTTTAACATTTTAACTCAAAATTATTTTTGAGTATGCAGGAACATAACTACAACTCTGAGGTTTATAACAAACCAAACCGTTTGAAAATCGGTTTAAAATTAAGCAATCTATGGTTATTTAAATGCTACATGCACCATAGACTTTGATGTTATGAGTGGGTGAGCTGCCTGTGGCAAGATGGCTGCCGTATAGGGACGCTGGTGACTCCGCCTCGAGCCATCTAGCCTTTCTTATAGCCTAGATATCTATGTTCCCACCACCTCAAATCGGACACAAGTGCACTTCACGGACTTTAAAGTTGACTTCAACTTTTCGGCAACCAAGGGATTTTGTTTGCCAACTGTAGTTTCATTGAAAACAGTCTGAAGTCTTTCCCTCATAACAAATTGGGTGACGAAGTGAAAGTTCACAAAGTCGTGTAATTTTATTAAGCATAGTTTGGGAGAGGGCACGCCTCTTTGGAAGGAGGTATTTCATTTCTCACGTGGGAAATTCCACGTGGTAATTCTAACCAACTAGGGCAACGTTGAGGGGAGGATCTTCTGTCCGCACTTATTTGAGACCATCTGCACAGAAAAGCAAACGGAAGGAGGAACCCTGGAGATCCTGTGAGTTTTTAAAGCCATGTGACATGTCGCAAAGGGAAGTTATCACCAGCATTTCTGATGTTTTTAATCCCAGATTATACAACAAGTAGTTCCGACCGAGCAATCTGATTGGTCAACAACACATTTTGACCGTGCTCAAATCAGCATGACAGCACGCCTGACTCATTACTCAAAGTATTACTCCGCCAAGTCTGTGACGACATTGTATCTCCATGGCAACATCGTAACTGTCAGAGCTGGAGCAGGGAACAGAGGAAAAATAGGCTAAGCAACAAAATGGATCGGTTTGTTGTTAATTTTGATTTATTTGGCGTCTCAGTTTGGATGAATGGATGGAGGAAGATGAGAAGAACCAAATGACAAAAAAGAAAGATTTGTGGTAAATAAAGTGATAAATCTGTAACTTCTCTGTTCTTTATAATTAGATAATAATAAGATAAAAATGAAACAAGTCCGAGCTGAGTATTTTATTATTATTATTATTATTATTATTATTATTATTATTATTATTATTATTATTATTATTATTTAGAAACGTTATTTATTACTCATGAAAATAAATCACAAACCACCTGTCAGCTGCCAAAGTCACATTCATAGAACAAAGTGTCCCGTTTCACCGAGCGGGCCGAGCCTGTTCCCTTATATAAAAGAAAAAAATTAACACCTTTGTTATAACTTGGGCGATAAAAATAAGCATTTTCTGTTTATCTGTGCAGTATTGATTTAGGTCGGGAAATTCCGAGACGGCGATAAAACACTAACGTCAGCTCAGAGTTCACTCATCTGGGACTAGAAAATCCTTTCCGTTGCTAGGTCGTTACTATGGGTCGGACTACTTGCTGTAGTGGTAAACTACGTTCCATTACACATATGAGTCTACTGACGGGGCTGGTTTTGTTTCAGTTATTAGTCAGACCCCATGCGTTTCCATGGAAACGCGATGCACACTCGCAAAAAACTTTAAAATCTGAGAGCAAATTGTCCGATAACGTGGATATATTTTGAGTATACATTTTATTTTTGTTGGTATTAGTTGTATAATCACAATATTACCCTCGAGGGTGTGCTTAAACGTCATTTGAGCACTTCAGTGCTTGCTACACCTCATGAGGTGCTGGAACATAATCCAGCGTCGCCGCCATATTGGATGGGTCTCCTCACTCTAGGCTAGCACCAGAGTCAATGGAGTCAACGGAGAGCGAGCAGCTACGCCCGTATTTTGTGCAGTTTACGGTTGCAATAACCGGCGCAGTATTTTTACCAGATCGAGTGGGATTACCTTTCACAAGTAGGACTGAAAAAAAAAGCTTTCCTGCCTTCATTCAGTTTTCAGTTTAGGAGGGCAGGTGGTAGGAAGGAGCGGACGTGGTGCCATGACGTCCTAACCCAGTGATCCTAGTGGCACTGCAATATGACCAGAATAATTTAAAAAGAACATTAAAAGCCTTTACCTCTCTGAAAAGAAAAGCCATGACACTGAGGCATCAATTAACCTGCTCAGGTATTGAAAGGAGAGACTTTAAGGAAGCCGCAAGACAAACCGCGGAGGAACGCCTCCACGTGCGTTACAAACTTTCAGCCTCGAGCCGTGATACCGGAGTAATCAAGACTCATGCCACGGAGGTTATGGAAAAAAGAAACCTCATTAATACGATGCACTCATATGCACGGAATTGCTTGATTGACCAACTTGAGGTCATGGACAGTCTTATTGCCGAGGGAAAAGAACCAACTTCTGAACAGCTACCTGAAGTTCCAAAATCAAAGAAAAGTAAAAAACCGCAGAGTGGTGAGATGGAAGAGGTGGATGACCAGATGCCGTTAAGCATCCTTGAGAGAATTGAGAAGAGACAGATTGAGTCTCTTAAGCGTCTCCAAACCCTGGAAGATGCAGTTAAAGAAAACACTAAAACAACGAAAAATGTCACTGATTCTCTGGAGGCTCTGTGGGGACGGATGGAAGACATGTCTGGCCAGGTGACCACTCTCCAAGCTGAAGCTTCAACCCTGGGGAAAGCCAGCACGGAGCTTCGGGCCAAATTCAACGATATGGATGCGTACTCGAGACGGTGGAACCTGCGTGTCGCTGGAATACCTGAGAGGACCGGGGAGGATTTGAAGAAAATCATCACTGACCTGTTCGGCCAGATCTCCCCTGACATCGCGGACCAGCTGGCTCTTACGGTGGATATCGTTCACAGAGCGGGTCCTCGCTCCGGACACGAGCGCTCCAGCCGCCGCGTCATAGTACGCTTCTTGTGACGATCACACCGAGACAAAATCTGGAAGGATGCTAGGACATCGGAGCTTCTTAAAACAAGAAGAAAAAGATCCTGGAGGACCTAACTCAAGAAGCCAAGGAGGCCAGAAACCAGCTGTGGCCGCAAGTGGAGAAAGCAAGGAAGGAAGGAAGGGAAGACAGCCGGCTTTAGAGGAGCGCACGCATACATTGACGGCGTAAGAATCACAGCAAAGGACATGTAAGTTACAATCTTAAGTTGTCACGATATTGAGACTATAGTTTTGAATGATCTCTGACCCGCTGATTCCACAGCGGTGACCAGAGTTATTTGCTTATGGACAAACTGATGCTCCCGACCTATTTTTCTGACATGGCTGACAAAATGCTCATTTGAAATTCAGTTTATTTTTTATTCTATTTTACCTTTTTCCCCCACAATTTTCCAACAAACAGCCAAATTTTATTTATATATATATTTATTTTTAATGGTTATTTTATTTTTATTTTTCTCCTTTGACCACCAACATTAGTTATTATTTATCCTCTTTTTCCTTCTGTTTTAAAACATAGGCTATAACAGCTCTCTTGTGCTAAAATAATGAACCGAAGTCTGAACTTTTTCTTTTGATCACTCCCCCAAACCAATGCCTACCTTTGTTTTGTTTTTTCTTCCTTTTTTTTTTACTATTAGCCTATTATAGAGTGATGAAGCACTAACGAAGAGAGGTAAACTAAAATATTTCAGTTAAGTATGAAAGTGATCTGATCTGTTGCAGTATCTACTCTCAACCCAGAGAGGTTTTTGAGTGGATGCTTGTGTGTATGTCTGAGTGGGTGTCTATGTGTGCGACAACTTCTATTTGTTCTGTCAATGTCAGAGGTATTAAGAATGAAGTGAAAAGGAAAAGCTTGTTCTTATTTCTTCAGAATAAAGGTGCAGATTTTTATTTCATCCAAGAGACCCACTCTTCTGAGACTGATGTTTCATATTGGAGAAGTCAATGGGGAAGGCATGTATGGTTCTCTCATGGTAGCAATCGCTCAGCAGGGGTCGCCATCTTACAAGGAAGATATGGTGGGAAAATTATAAAACAAGATGTTGATAAAGATGGCAGATGGATCATTCTGCTGGCAGATATCAACCAATCGCCCGTTATTTTGATTAATATATATGGTTCAAACAGTAAACCCCTCAATAACATAATTTTTCTAACATTAGAAAATAAAATAAATCAATGGCTGACACTGTTTCCTTCAGCAGAGATTGTATGGGGTGGAGACTTCAACACAGTGTTCGATGATAGTGTGGACAGATGGCCTCCAAAAGCCAAACAGACAACTGAATTGGAAAATATTTGCCACAGAATGAACTTGACTGATATATGGAGACACAGATACCCACAGGACAAAGTTTTCACATGGAGCAATAAGGACAGATCCCGCCAATCTCGTATAGATTTTTGGTTGATTTCAACTGAATTAGAAAATAAGGTAGATTTAATCAAAATAGAACCCACAATACTGACAGATCACAAAGCTATATCAATTCAGTTCCATCTTGGATCTGACAGGCAGAGGGTCAATAGAGATTATTGGAAATTAAAGAAAACACTGCTGCAAAATAAGGAATTTGTAAAGGAAAGCCAAAAAATCATTGACAAATGTTGGAGACAAGCAAATTTACTAAAGAATTTTGGACGATATTGGGAATTAATGAAATATGAAATAAGGAAGTTAGCTATAAGATTAAGCAGGAAAATCAGCAGATATAATAAAGAAAAAGAACTTCAACTTGTCACCCAAATTATTCCACTATCTGAGAAAACAGACCCGACGAGTGCTGAAGTAGAACAATTGGCTTATTTACAAAATGAATTAGATAAATGTTACGAAGAGAAAGCTAGAGGAGCCTTCATCAGATCCAGGAGGAAATGGCTTGAACAAGGGGAAAAGTGCACCAAATATTTCTTTAATCTAGAAAAAAGGAATTATGAAATGTCCTCTCTCTGCAAACTTAAAATTAATGATACTGTGTGTGAAAATGGGACACTAATCTCACAATATGTTGCAAGTTTTTATGAAAAGCTGTATTCGGCTGACTTGTTGAATGAAGCTAAAATGTCACTATTCCTTAAGACCATACAACCAAATATTAGAAGAATAGATGATGACCTCCATGTAATATGTGATCAAAAAATAACTATAACAGAGGTACAAAATTGCATTGATTCCCTCAAGGATAACAAAGCTCCAGGGACTGACGGGATAACAGGGGAATTTTAGAACACTTTAAACAAGCAATCACCCCATTTTTAGTTGGTCTATTTGAAGAGGCTCTAGATAAGGAAGAACTGCCCCACACCTTAAGACAGGGACTGATAAAACTAATTCCAAAACCAAAAAAAGATGAATTAAACATTGAAACCTGGAGACCGATTAGTTTATTGAATAATGATGCAAAGCTGTTTGCCCTTATCTTTGCCAAAAGATTCAAAATAGGATTAGATGATATTATAGATGAGGAGCAATCTGGATTTATGCCAGGGAGAAATATTATAAATAATATCCGCCTGATTTTGGGCATGATAGACTATAATGAATTTATACCTGATGAAAGTTTTATTTTGTTTGTGGACTTCTATAAAGCATTTGATACAGTCAATCACCAGTTTATGTTTAAAGTTATTCAGTGTTTTGGTTTCGGAAATAGGTTTTTGAGGGCAGTTCAAGCACTTTATAAAAGAAGTAACAGTTCAATTAAGATAACAAATGGCACAACACCCAGATTTAATATTGGTCGTGGAATTAGACAAGGCTGCCCACTAAGTCCTTTCTTGTTTTTGTTGGTCACACAGGTTATGGCTACACATATTTAAAAAAGCAACTTTCAGGGTATAAGAGCCTCAGGTGGAGAATTCAAACTGGCTCAGTTAGCGGATGATACAGCAATTTTTCTGTCCAACCAAAATGAACTTCGCACAGCTGTACAATGTATCAGAGAGTTTTCTGAGATTTCTGGGCTGACAATGAACCTCAATAAATCTATGCTGTTTCCCCTCAAACACTGTGATCTGTCAGAACTAAGTGATATTCCCATTAAAAAAAACTGTGACATATTTGGGTGTTGTGATTGATAAAAATGAGAACAGCCGCTCTGAGTTAAACTTCGAACCGATAACTCTAAAGATACAAAGAAAATTCAACATGTGGTTGATGAGGGATCTATCTGTACATGGACGGATTTTATTATCTAAAGCTGAAGGAATATCAAGATCCGTATATCTGTCACTAGCTCTAGAAATGCCTACAGCGATCTCCAAAGAATTGGATCAAATCTTATTCAACTTTATCTGGAAGAATAGATGCCATTATTTAAAAAAGATATATTGTGTAACCCCAAGAAGGATGGTGGTTTGGACGTATTGACCTTTGAAATTTTGAATCATTCTTTTAAGATCAACTGGCTATGTAACTTATGTAGACAGAAGGAAAACTTTTGGAATTCGTTTGCTACCCATGTATTCAATTCACTAGGTGGTATACACTTTATGATGAAATGTAACTATAAAATTGAAAAACTTCCTGTCAAACTATCAAATTTTCACAAACAAGCTTTGCTGTCCTGGAAACTGATCTACAAACATAATTTCTCACCAACCAGTTATTATATATGGAACAATGAAGACATCCTTTACAAAAACAGATCATTGTTTTACAAGGACTGGATGGAGCATAAAATTTTGTTAGTTGACCAACTTATTAATGACCATGGCTTCCTACTTTCTTATGAAGAATTTATGTTGAAATTTCAATTTCCAGTCACAATGAAACACTATGCTGTGGTTTTTGATGCATTACCCCAGGGGGCGCTACAGCTTCTCAGAGGGACTGAAAGAGTTACTGCTATTCCAGAGAATTACACTTGTGATATCTTTGTGGGCGGAGTAGACATTACAAAAAAACCCTGCTCTAATAGACTTTTGAGAAGCTGCTTACAACCAAAGATTTTACCTAGAGGCCAAACTAACTGGTCTGCAAAATTTGGAGAAATCAACTGGAATAATGCATGGCTGGTTGGTGAAAAAGTTTGTCTCAATAACAAGGTGAAAGAAGTTTCGTTTAACATTTTACATGAGATCTACCCTGCAAAGAAAACCCTTGAAAGATTTAAACTAGACATTGAATATGCATGTGATTTCTGTGGACTTGAAGATGAAACCATCTCTCACTTATTTTATTATTGTGCCTTCAGTAAAACTTTTTGGAATGATGTTCAACACTTTGTACAAGAGAAAACAGAGAGAATGATCAGTTTCCAGGAAAAACATAATTTTATTTATTATGATGACCAAGACAAAGATCTGTTTTTTTTGTTTTGTTTTTTCTGTCAATTAATCTTGAGTTTGGGGAAATTCCACATCCACAAAAGCAAATGGGCCAAATCCAAACCGAACATTGTACCCTTCAAACATGAACTGCACCGATATGTTGCCACAATCAAGAACATTCAAAACAAAAACAAAAAATCAGAACAAGAAAGCTACCAAAACATACTCTGTTGTGGAGAAATTTTGGGCCAATGAATTGTAAGTCCTCTGGCTGTCCTATGTTTGTGTTTTGTTTTCTGTTTTTGTCCGTGTTGTTGTTGTTATGTCTATTGTGTCAATAAAAAAATAAAAAAATAAACAAAATAAATTTAAAAAAAGTGGGACTGAAAAAAAAAATGTGACAGCGTCCTGTATCATAACTAAATCTCTGCCGTTTGTAGCAAACTAAACCGTGTGAAAATCCGGTCAAAATTCGGGAAGTTATGATGATTATTGCGCTCTACTGAGTGCCATGCTAGTTTGCATTTCATTCACAATAGTAGCTTTTTCTTTATTGGGGATCCTATACACCTACAGGATAATGATAGTAGGCACACACAATGTGCATCAGTGCATGAGTTGTGTTAAATGAAGCATGTGAATTTTAATTGAAGATGGTTTTGATGACACTTTCATCTGAGCTCTCCACTACAAATGCTTAGTAACCACTGCTGAAGGCTGTGGACTGCGGCTCACCATAAAAGTAAGTTTAGCCTTTTCTCAAATATCACCTGCTGTCAGATTGATGTTGATATTTAACCTACTGTCTGTGCATATGAAAACTGTCTTTGTGTGAAAGCGTCAGGGCTGTGAGATTAGGAAAATGTTTTGATATCATTAGGCGGTGACCACCTCACCCTATTTTCATTCAAAAGCTGGACAATCAGAAGGGTAAAGCATCAGTGTCATGTACAACACACTCATCCTGTGCTCACATACTATCTATCAGTTGCTTCCAGTTTATCTAATTTAGTTTAAAAAATGTAAAACGATCCAATCCATATCATCTGTCTTTCTTTTTCCTGTGATATGTCCTGTTCAGCATGTTAACATTCATGTGTTTTTATAAAGAGTTCTCTGGTAAACCTATAGTATTTAAAGTGCACATATATTTAGATGTCAATTTCACATGGTACTTTTGTTGTTGCTTTGCTGTTATTCAACACATTCTGATTGTGCACTGATTCATATTTATCCACTCTTTTCCATTTATGTGTTTGCATTATCGGTCATATTTTGTCTAATACCAAGCTCCTGTTATTTTCAGTTTTTTATTTACTGCATGATGTCATTTAGCTTGTGCAATCTACCTGCTGTTTTGGCATGAATTATGTCTTTTATCACTTTTGCTTTTGTGAATTAGTTGGTGATATTATGAGAATGGAGAACATTTAATAACACACAATTAATAATGTGAAGGATCACAGAAAAAAATACCAAGGCTTCCATCTTGATTTAAAGAGAGTAAAGATGTAGAAATGCTGATGTCACCTGGATATTCTAAACATAGGTTATGAAAGCATCTTGTAACTAGGATATATAAGTCACAATTTGACCTTATATTTAAAAATGTAGTGGTTATTACAGAACTGAAAGGAACAGGTTTCCATCAAACCTCAGTCAGCAATATCCAGCTCAGTCTGGTGGACATGAGTTCCCCAAACTCTGGGGAGGTGTTCACTTTAATAAACTGTGCTTCGCTCTGTATTCCTCATCTTCCAGTGAGCGAGTGGTTTAATGGGACTGTTCTCACTGAACGTCCATGGCCAGAGGGAGAGAAGTGGCTGCTGGTGGCCGTGTTGGGCCTGGAGATGGTCATGGGAGTTGTGGGAAATGGTCTAGTTCTGCTGGTCAAAGTCATGGTGAGGTTGTTCCTTATATTGGTGTGAAATGGTATTTATGTTTGGTGTGTATGAGTACAGAAGACTATAAAGTACCAAGGTTGAAATTAGGGTTGCAGCGGTATATTGGTATCACAATATCAGATTTTATCTGGACGATTATCGTGGCCAAAAGAATTCACGATAATGATATCATCACGATTAATAAAGACAATTTGAAAAAAAGATTTCTCAGGCAAATTCATCTTAACTTTGTCAATTGTGTTTTTTTTTATTTTGTACAGCAGTAGTAAATCAATGAGTAGCAAGCACAAACTAGCTAGCTAGCAGTTTACACACATATATATATATATATATATATATATATATATATATATATATATATATATATATATATATATATATAATGTTGTTTTGGTGATGACTCATTTTTATGTGATCTCAACATATAGGATGTTCACCTCTCTTCCTCTGTCTTTCATTTTCAGTGCAGGGGTCAGTTCTGCTGTCGTTATTGGTTTCCTTTCATCAGTCTCACCTTGTCAGATTTTGGTACAACTCACAACCATGCATTACAGGATTATATGTTACATGATTATATGTTGTGCTTTACTGCCTTGGTGTATTCCACTATCTCTTACCCCACCTCATCATTTCATTTGACTCTATTAATGCAACACATTGTTCACAGTGTGTGACATGTCATCTCAGTGCAGGAAGTCACAATTTCTCATAATGATCTACTTTGTTGTGAAGGCTGCTCCCTCCTCATCATCTCCGGCTCCCTTTTGGCCATGCTGACAGGAGGTCAGAGGTCACCATGGTGCGAGATCGTCAGCCTGCTGAAGTTCGCCTTCATCTCCTCCTCTATAGGGAGCATCGGTACCGCAGAACTCAATACACATAGAGACCACTTCATTATGTTCTCCATACAGTGAAAGCAACAGTAATAGTCCTACATTAAAGAGGCGTTTTAGCTAATTTCCTGTCCATTTTGCAGTTAGAAGTCCCCTCCCTCCTTTCTACATCACCAGACATAGCAGCAAACCGGAGGATCCTGCTCTCTGAACGGGACCTCTTTATGGAGTTATCTGTCCTGACTGGATCAATTGGGAAGGGATACCAGAAAATGTCTGTTGTCTTACTGCATGAGTGGGGGAGCAAAGACATAACCAAACACTCTCTAACTGTTGGAATACAGAGCTATTTAATCCTTGTTTAAATAAAACTATATCACTTACAACAGCTTTAAGGGCCACATTCACTCTGAGTTTAGACATAATGTCAGATTTATTGATCCAAGTTTTTCTTTAATTCTGTTTCAGTTAGTTTACAGATGTTGATGAAGGTTCTCAGTCATCCAGGTCATGGTAAATCTAGGTGCTGTATCATAGGCAACTGGACTTGTTTCAGTTTCTTAAAGACGTTTCACCTCTCATCCAAGAGGCTTCTTCAGTTCTAACTACGACCTCCTCTGTACAAAGACAGTCGCAGTTTGACATAGACGGATTCTTTGACTCCTCTTTCAAGCCATCTGTCTTCTCTGTACAACATGTTTACGTTGTTGTCCTCAAAGCAATGATTTGTCTCCTTCAGATGTAAGTGGACAGCAGAGTCTTGACCTGAGGAGTTGGCCCTCCTGTGTTGTGCCATTCATTTATGGAGAGGTTGTTTTGTCTCCCCAGTGTACAAATCTGTGCAGTCCTGCTGCAGTGAACAGCATAAACTCCATTCCTCTGTTTATGTCTGGGTGTTTTGTCCTCAGGATGGACAAGTTTCTGCCTCAGTGTGTTGGTAGGTTTAAAGTGAACCAAATATGATATTTATTAAAGATCCTCCTTATTGAAGATGTTCCTGCGACATAAGGAATGACCCAGACCCAGTGCATCTGCTCGGAAAAACATGGACGCTTGCTGCAGATTGGTGTATGAATGGCAAGTCTGTGAACACAAACAACTACAGCAGCTGATTTAATGTGTGCGGACACACTGCTGTGATGTGATGTCATCTGTGTTCATATCAGTGAACTCGGGCTACACAGATCTTGTCTGAGTTACCGACTTGGATGACAGTTCCACTGTTTTTTACCGAGTTCTGAGTGCATTGAAATGCACCAAAAAGCCATCCACCTGACAGGTGTGGTTTATAAAGATGCTGATTAAACAGCATGATTAGTGCACAGGTGTGCTTGGACTCACAATAATAGGCCACATTAAAATGTGTAGTTGTATCAGAACACCAAAAACGCCCTTTTAGAAGGAGTGTACAGTTGGCATACTGACTACAGGAATGTCCTCCAGAGCTTTCTCCAGTGCCATTTCTTAGAATTTAGCAGTACATTAAACCAGCCTCAAAACTGTAGAACCATGAGTAACCACACCAACCCAGGGCACCCATATCTTCTTCACCTGTATGATCATCTGAGCTTGGCCATCTGGACAGTTGATAGTAAGTAAGTAAAGTAAGTAAGTAAATTTAATTTATAAAGCACGTTTAAACACAGCATACACTGACCAAAGTGCTGTACAACGTCGATAAAAGGCAAATAGCAAGATAATACAGTAATCATAAAATTTAAAAATGAATCCTAATAACAACTACAAGACACAAATACAAAATTCAATAACAAATAAGAGGGCACACCACATAAACAAGAACAGGAGGTAAACAATTAGGGGGAAAGGAAGGCCAGGGAGTAAAAATGGGTTTTTAGCCTAGACTTGAAGGCAAGAATGGAGGGAGTGGATCTAATGTCCTGAGGGAGCTGGTTCCACAGACGTGGAGCAGCGACAGCGAAGGCTCTGTCACCTCTCTGCTTGAGCCGTGAGCGTGGCACATGCAGAAGCCCTTTGTTAGAGGATCTGAGGGACCTCTGGACTGAGTGGGGCTGTACAAGGTCAGTGATGTAGGCTGGGGCCAGCCCATTGAGTGCCTTAAAAACAAATAATAAAACTTTAAACTCTATCCTAAAATGAATGGGGAGCCAGTGCAAGGAGGCCAGAATGGGGGTGATGTGCTCACGCCTCCTGGTGCCAGTTAAAAGATGTGCAGCCGAATTTTGGACCAGCTGTAGACGTCTGAGTGAGGATTGGGGGAGGCCGAGGTAGAGGGAATTGCAATAATCCAGCCGTGATGTGATGAAGGCATGGATAACTATCTCCAGGTCTTTATGAGATAGGAAGGATTTGAGGCGGGAGATCACTCTGAGTTGGTAAAAACTATTTCTGACCACATTGCTGATCTGTTTGTCAAGACAGAGTTCAGAGTCGAGGATGACACCCAGGTTTCTGGCATAAGGTGTGACAAATGGAGCGAGGTGACCTAAATTATTTAATACAGTGCATCTTGCTTTGGGGGGACCAAAAATGATGACTTCTGTCTTGTTGCCATTTAGCTGGAGGAAGTTGTTAGCCATCCAATTTCTGATGTCTTCAAGGCAGACCGGGAGAGATTGGATGGAGTCCCTAGATTTTAATGGCACGTACAGCTGTGAATCATCTGCATAGAGGTGAAAAGAGATGTTGTGCTTTCTTATGATGTCACCCAGTGGGAGCATATACAGGCTAAATAGCATGGGACCCAGGATGGACCCCTGAGGGACCCCATAAGAAACAGGGGCAGATGATGAAGAAAACTGGCCTATAGAGACCGAGAAAGTCCTATGTTTAAGGTACGAGCTGAACCAGAGTAGAGCAGTCTCCCTAATGCCCACCTGCTGATCCAGGTGGGTGAGGAGGATGTTGTGATCTACAGTATCAAAAGCAGCAGTAAGGTCAAGTAATATCAAGATGGCATTATCACCAGAATCCAAAGTGAGAAGCAAATCATTTGTTACTTTAAGCAGGGCTGTTTCTGTGCTGTGAAGGGATCTAAAACCTGATTGAAAAGGTTCTAGTAAGTTGTGGGTGGTCAGAAAGGGAATCAACTGTGACAAAACAGCTTTCTCTAGAACTTTAGAAATAAAAGGAAGCTTAGATATGGGGCGGTAATTTTTCAGGCATGTAGCATCAAGGTTGTGTTTTTTAAGCAAGGGTTGGACAACCGCATGCTTAAAACATGTAGGGACAATGCCGGATGTGAGGCATGAGTTTAGAATTAGTTGAATGGAGGGGCCAACTGCATCAAAAACATCCTTTATGATAGAGGAGGGAATGGCATCATGGGGGGATGCAGTAGGTTTCATATGCAATATTAGATCCTGCAGTTCGGTGAGAGAAATGGGCTGAAATTGGTTAAAAATAACTGGTGCACCAGAGTAGTCTGGTGGAGTGGGTGATGAGGAGGGGGTAAACAATGATCTGATGTTCTCTATTTTATTGGTGAAAAACTTGAGAAATTTCTCACAGGTATCAGTAGATACATCAGCAACTGGGGAGTTAACAGGGTTGATAAAAGAGTTATTAGTGCTAAATAAAATGTTGGGTCTATTAGAGTGTTTACTAATCAAATCAGAGAGGTGCTTTGCCCTGGCTTTTTTTGCTGCTGCCTGGAAGGAAGCTAGTGCAGTTTTAAAAATTTCAAGGGAGACAGTAAGGTGATCCTTTTTCCATTTCCTTTCGGCTTTACGGCAAGCCTGTCTGAGAGAGCGGGTGGCCTCATCCAACCAACATTGAGATTTTTGCTTGGGGCGAGTATAAATGAGCGGAGCTACAGAGTCAAGTATGGAAGAGCAAGAAGAGTGGAAAAGGCTGACTAAATCATCCGGGCTAGAAGAGGACGATGCCGCTGTTGCAATGGTAGATGCAACAGTTTTACTGAGAAAGCTATCAGAAAACTGGGCTGCAGTAAGAGAGTTTAGATGGCGAGAGTAGTGACCTTCAGCTCTGGCAGTTCGCAAGGGATTGGTGAGGGTAACATCAAACATAATGGGCTTATGGTCAGAGAAAGTGGCATCCTCAATCACAATATTATCTACGGAAAAACCATAAGATAAAATAAGGTCAAGTGTATGTCCCAGAATATGAGTGGCTTTATTTATGTGTTGAGTAAGACCAAAGGCATCTATTACACCACAGAATTCGTTTACCATGGGTCTGTCTTGATGCAACTGGGTTTGCAAAACCACTGTCAGCCGATCCCAGCTGGCATTATGCGAGTGGCGAGGTACACCCTGGACACTGAAAATAGTTCTTGCATGGCCTGCATGTCTGGGATGCTATGGATCAACATGTGCAACAGCACGTTCCACTTCCTGCCAATATCCAGCAACTTGACAGCCACTGAAGAGGAGTAGACCAACAATCCTCAGGCCACATACAACAGTATATGGCTGTGAAATGAGCATTCAAGTCATGGGCAAACACTCTGGTGGACAATCCTGCAGTCAGCATGGGAACTAACCTCCTTAAAACTTTGTGTTGTGTGATTAATCTGCACATGTTGGAGTGGTCTTTTATTGTGGCCAGTCCAAAGCCCACATGTGCTCTAATCATGCTGTTTAATCAGCATCTTTATAAGCCAGGTGGACGGATTACCTTCACTAACACAGAGGCTGAAATCACCCGCTCATTCACTACTCCCTACCTAGTCACTGCACCAGGAGTTTTCTACAGAGGACTAAGTAGTGAGCTCATCCGTCTAATGGAAAAAGACTTTTGACACAGACATCGCTTGGGTCATTTTTTCTTCCCCAGCGCAATGCATGATAGTATATAAAATGCTTGGTTAGTGACCATCGGTTGTACATTACTTTTAACAATGCATTATGGGATACTTTGAGTCAACTATAGGGTATAGTAAATCTCATTATACATTCGGACAGTACTATATATGGCGAACTCACTATATAGTCCACTATGTGGTGGGTAGTGAGTCAAAACACACAAAAAGTCTCCAACTCGTGAAAAATGGAAGCTAGTTTGGAGATTTGAATGGAACAATATAGAATAAAAATTGACAAGTTGCCCCTCACAGAAACCCATTAACACACAACTCTTGTTGAACCAAACTATTTCCTTGAATGCAGTCAGTCAGAGGGTTTCTTTTTTCCTTCACAGCGATCCTCTGTGTGCAGCGGCTGATCGGCGTGGTCTCCACAGGAAGTGCTTGCTTCATTGTAGTTGTGACAGTGTGCTTGGCCTCTTGGGTGACAGGGGTGGTGTTCGGGAGTGTCCCTGTTGTCTACGCCTGGATCAAGTATGAAGTTTAGTTTAGTTTAGTTTAGTTTAGTTTAGTTGTTTCTGCTGTGTTCATCTCCATCATGTCTTCTCTCTACGTCAGGTATGACCCTGCTGAGATGCTTTGTGCTGTCTTCTGGGAGAGCAGCTACTCAGACATGTTGGTCTATATCCTCTGTGCTTTCTCCATCTGTATCTTCCTCCCCTTCCTCCTCATCCTCCTCTGCTCTCTACTGAGTGCCTTCGGCTGTCATGTGAGCTGCACCAGGTAAACCATCCGAGAGAGGTTAAATCACGATCCAGAATACACAATGGAAACTGATCAGATAATGTGTATTCAGTTAAAAATACAATGGTGTTTTATGATGTTGTATGCCAGTGGACCTAAAATGGACTCATGATAAGCCATGAGCCCAGCTCAGAGTGAGTTCAGTTTTCCTTTAGTTGCTATTGATTTAGTATTGAACTGTGTTATCAGTGCTGCTTTATGGGGAAAAACTCAGGGGTGAGTTAAACCTCAGGCTGTAAAGGCACTTTTGAAAACGTAACTGTAATTGGCATTTTTGAAGGAACTTTAAAGGTACATTCATGCATTTTTGGAAATGGTCTAGTTTGCTGTCTTATGCCGATCAAGCTCAAAATCAAGATTCTTCATCTTCTTGTTTCCAGCACATAGATAACTAATGGACATGTATTATAATAACCAAGTAAGCAATGAAAAAAGAGAAGAGCAGACAATTCAGACAATGATCAAACCCAGGGAGAGATTAGCTGCCCTGGCAGGGGCAATAATGTGAAAACATCAGCCCTTTTCACACAGAGATTCCACAATCCCACCGCAGTGAAGGCTCGCCTCTACACCGCCTTTGTTTGTTCACACTAAACCGAGCAGCGGCGGCATTAGGCCTCTGCAGTGTGCCCTTTCATACAGCATGCCAGGGTTGTGGAACCAAAGAGGTGTGATGGTACACATCATAACACTGAGATTTGTGTGTTTTTTAACACGATTCCACCTGTATCGAAAAGTGTATCCCCGACTGTTTAAGGGAGTTTTTTGCTCTAAATGACATCACATAATCACCAGCAGTAAATAGCAGACCCCGTCTGGTTCTCACCCCAGGAGAAGGATACTGTTTCTGGGGGGTATTTCACCAAAGACGCGGTCACGAGGGTGACTTTTCTTCATTAAATTTGGTGGGTTTTTTCTATATAAGTTGTCACAACAGTGGAAGACATGGTGAGTTAAAGTTTTTTGCTCAAAGTCACATCACATAATAACCGCCAGTCAACTGCGGGAGCCACCTGGCTCTGCTGCCGGACACAGACAGTTTTTCGGGGGGGAGTGCGGCGAAGAGTCAATGGCAGACGGGATGACAGAGGCTTTTCCACATAAAAACTCAGTATTTTTGTCCTCATATAAGTTGCAAAAGACACAACCTGCTACCAAATTACCATTGTTTGGTCCAGTAGCATTACTTTGTGGGTTAAAGTGTGGGACGTTTCTCTTTTATTTGATGAGTGAAGGATCTGTATAGCAGGAAGACTGTGAACACCATCAGACCGACACTCCCCTGTCCCAAGCTGCTGGCTTACCCCTACACAGACTGGTACTACCTCTGCTGGCGGATCAGAGGCGGAACAAAATTGTCCTCCCATTCCACCTCTGTAACTTTCACACAAACAGCGAGGCAAAATATCTGCAGAATATTCTCACCTTGAAAAGGTGGTGTGACTGGGGCTTTACTCTACATGTAGACATAAAACACCATAATAGCAGAACAAAGTTTGCTGAGTGTACAGGTTATAAAAAGGACTTCTGTGTGCTCTAAACAAAGCCAGAAGTTACTTCCTTCTCTCTCCCCATCTGTCTCAGTGATGATGAAGCAGATCTGTCTGCGGTCACTCCCCTGCTGGTGGCCTCCTACCTGCTCTGCTACACTCCCTTTGTTGTGTCTGAGGTGAGACTCATTCACTAAATGCACACGTGAGACAACATATTAGCTGTCATGTCACAGCCACACAGTGAAGACTCACCTGTCCACTCACAGAAGGTATTTGTTGTTTTCTCTCCATCAGCTGATCCTGCTGGGCAGGAAGAACCTGTCACCGGCACCTGATTGGTTAAGGACGCTGTCATCAGTGATGTCATACCTAGACTGTGGTCTTAACCCTCTTATCTACTGCTCCCATCAGGACTTCCGGGAGGCGGGCCTGGCCCTGCTGTGGACTAATAGGAAAGCACAGTCAGAGCCTGTCCTCACTGCTGTCACTAAACTTCACCTGTAAACACGCTTCCACTTTTATTAAAGACTGACCAATATGCAAAAACATCATACTGCCATTATTTTCCACTTTTCATTTCCACTGAAAAAAAAACTATTAAAAAGCATTACTCTCCCTTATGTCTGGAGAGTTTGATTTGAAGGCTGGGGCCTCTCTGTAGCAACACAATTCCTCTTTTATAATATGAGGTATGTAGTTCCATTACATGGTATGGTACACAGTTTACCCTTAGCAAATATTAGATACTGCATTTGGCCATATCGTGACTTCAATAATATTTTTTAAATTATTTTTAATATTTTTATTTACTGCTGTATATTTACCTATTTTATTTATTCTATTTCTATTTTTCTGTTATCATTAGGCCTATCACTTCTTATTTTTTGGATTCTTAAGTTCCTGTGATGGGAGAGTGAGGGTGCTTTTGTAATGATGTTAATTTTTTTTTTTTTCTGATTAATTTTTTTTTTTTTTGTAACTATTTTTCTTTCATTATGTATTTGGATGATAAAACTTATTGACATGTATACAAACTTAAGAGCAACATGTATAACTTCTTTTTCTTCAAATAAAAAGTTTAATAGCATTTATTAAAAATAATAAGATTCATGTTCTGCCTGTTTGTGAATATTCACATGAAATAGCATTGCATATATGTATAAAATTAGTTTTCACGTGTTTCATATTTCATTTCTGATAAATCTGAAAGACACGTGTGTCTATCATGTAAATGTATCACATGTGATCTGTGAACATAACCTTAGGTGTAAAAATAATTACAACTTTACATCCAAAGAAACATGACAACATGTAGTACATGATATCAGCAGCATTTGCGAATAGTGAATGTGAAGTTAACACTAACACAAACTGTATTTTCTATCACCATGGGCTTTCCAGCAACAACCGTCTTGCTCACAGATTCTACAAAATAAGATGTCATGTGTATAAACTAGTATAAAACATTGTTAAATGAAAATAATTAAAATGCTTAAAGGGATATTCCGGTGTAAGTTTAATCCATGGTCGAACACACCTTGACACCGAGTCAGACTCCCCCTCGAGAGGTCAGGTTAGCTGACCGCTAGGTTAGCTAGTTTTAGCAACCTCAGAAAAGACCGCACGATTACAATACACTGCCACTTATGTCTCCAACTAGAAACCGCCATCAAAAAGCCACAATTAATGGTGAGAACAGCAGCAAACTTCAGCAACAGTACATGTACAGTCCCAGCACACAGTACGAAGCATCAAACATCTGCTAGCTTTGCCAGATTTTTCATCCTGGAGCTGAGGAAATCTTCTGCACTCGGTAATCGACTCGTCAGGGCTTCCCCACACAGGCAGGCTGCTGGAGGAGAGGGTGAGTTGTGCTGTGTTTTTAATACAAATCCAGCAAAGCTAGCAGATGTTTGATGCTTCGTACTGTGTGCTGGGACTGTACATGTACTGTTGCTGAAGTTTGGTGCTGTTCTCACCATTAATTGTGGCTTTTTGATGGCGGTTTCTAGTTGGAGACATAAGCTGCAGTGTATTGTTATCGTGCGGTCTTTTCTGAGGTTGCTAAAACTAGCTAAGCTAGCGGTCAGCTAACTTGACCTCTCGAGGGGGAGTCTTACTCGGTGTCACGGTGTTAGACCATGGATTAAATTTACACCAGAATATCCCTTTAAATATGATTAATAGTTAAATGTGTGTAAATGCCTACATGGTCAGTGTTTGAGTGTACTGCAGACCAGTCTGAATACATGACTTTGTTTAAAAGAGGTTTAAAAACTTGTATTTATTATAGACAATTGAAAGAGGATGAATTTCTCAATGTGTCATATGTAAATACACAATTTGCGTAATGAGCAACATATAAAGCTGTGAAAAGGAACTCTTTTTTTGTTGTTTTTGATTCTGGCAGCCTCTGTGGACCAAAGATGATGGTGAAACAAAGTAAACCTGTTTTAGTGCCGTACCAGCAGACTACAGAGCAGCTTCTTTCCTCAGGCTGTCAGAACAACTACAGTATATTTTACAGTAGGCTATATTTCACTTTTTGGTGTCCAATCCTATTCTTCATTTTATACCCAACCCTCTTTGAGACATGCCCTTAAGTTTATTTAACTTTATTTATTGTCTTCTTAGGTCCATATACTATGTTGGAATAAATCTGTGGGGTTTTTTAGTTTTGTTTGTTTTTTCTTTCTTTTCATATCAATACCTGGACAAGGCTTCGTGTCCCAGAACATGATCAAATCAAACCTATTTGGAGGATTCTATGGAAACTGTTTTTCATCACAGTAGAATTAAAACACTTTCCTCTAAGTACAAAATCATGGCGGCTCTTCATTCCTGCTGGTTTCTCAGTCACTGTGCTGCGCTGCGGACATCCCCTGCGTCCTCTGTGTCAGCGTGCTCAGGAAACAGAAGCTGAAGTGGAACTGAAGCACATCGCACACTTTGGACCAGAAGTGTCCCGTGAGCCGCTGGAAGAGTCGGTACCGTGCGAGCCAGTGGTCCAGCAGCTTTAACAGCACGAACCCTGCACACGACAGAACCGCCAGCAGCAGGTACCTCCGCGTGCGACCGTCCCCGAGCTCCCGCTGCACGCGCACTCCCTTGTACACCGCGAGGGCGACGTGACAGGCCAGCGCCGCCTCGAACCCGCGCGCGTGCAGCAGCGCCAGGCCGTAGCTGAGGATAGAGACCAGTTCGAGCGCTGCCGCGTGCGACCCGCGCCACTTCGCCGGGCCCCGCTCAATGAAGTCGATCCACACCGGGACCCACGCGAAGATCGGCAGCGTGAACCACTGGTCGAGCACGGCGGGAGCGCGCCGCAGCACCGCCAAGCGCGTCCACTGCACAGGCGCGTAGAAGACAGCCATGAAGGCGAACACTTGTCTCATGTACCGGCTCTGCTCCGTGTCTCTGACGCCCCCGGGCCACAGCAGCCAGTACAGCCCGACGCAGACGTAGCCCAGGTTCACCACACAGTTACAGGGCATCGCCAGGAAAGCGGGCAGATAAGCGACTCGTTTCTCTGCATAATGCTCGTAAGACAAGTCCACCTCAACTCCGTCAAACAGGCTGGTGTTCGCAAAGGCGACACAGAGCACGAAAGGGACCGAGACGTGGAGCAGGGCTGACTTCATCACTGCTTCTTAGTTTTTAAAGTTCCCTGCCGGACTGGGCTCACAGGTCGGGGCAGTTGAGTTGTTTCCGGTTTCAGGATCACATGGTAGAAAATGGAGGGTTCGGACTGGCTGCCTGGCTGTTCAGCATGTAGTATATTATATACTCTCTAAAAATCAGTTATCAGCTAGAAGTACTATTCTACCGCGCAGGGCCCCATGTGGGCTACCCGAGCTTGTTTCATGGAAGCATTTTGATAATTATATAGCTACTAAAGCTATTTCCAGTATGCTTCTTTTTTTTTTTATACTGAGGAGCCAAAAAGTAGATTTCTCACAAATGTTTTCATCATCTACTGTGAAACTCTGGTATTTCTTACCCCTCCTCACGTGTTTGTCCTTGTTTCCCTCCTGAGAAGGAGTTTAGAAACTGCTGCTCGTCCTCTGAGACACTACAAGACGGCCTTCTTCTGACAGGACGACTGCTGACTGGACTCTTGCTTGTTTTAGAGTCCATGCACTGCTCCTTTAGAAAGCTTTAATATAGACATGATTTGATGCTGACAAAGTTCCTCTTTAGAGGAACAATTTGACTTCTGATGTTTCACCTGCTTTCTGAATCCTCAAACTTTCTGATTATTTCCTGGTTGAAGTGACAATATTAGAAATGTTTTATGTGGTGTCTGCACCCCGCTGGAAATAAAGCTATTAAGTAATAAAGACACATATGAAAGGATGTAACCTCTCAATGCTCAGCTGTCTGTAGGCCCAGGCAGCACTTCTGACTTTACTTGCTTTCTCTTTCAACTCGTCCAAAAGGGGCACATTCTACGTTTGTTTTGTTTGGTTTGGTTTGGTTTGGTTTTTATCACTCACCTTTGGGTTATAGTTGCTTTTCAGTCCTCACATTTTTCTATTAACCTTGTCAGAGCACCTTAAGTTACTTGCTGTCAAACGTCCTTATAGTGATATAAAAAAGTGTAATGACAGGACAGGACACTAGAGACATTACAATAACCATCGTTCTTCCAGGATGAATCATCTGCAGACATACTCAGATGTGTCTGCTGTGCTCATTGGCCTCTCTCTCAAGGTGAAGGGTAATTCCACTGGAAGGATGACCAAATCAAAGTGTGCACCAGAGAGAGAGTCAAAAAAGTGCATGAGGCAGAACTTGTTTTGTCAGTTAATGACACCGTGTGACCACGGAGAATGAGGAAAACCTGAGAAGGAAGCAAGAATGGATAAAAAACAAAGGCAGCATTAAATCAGAGACGGGTGCAAACAGGTGGCAGAGGGGCGAAGAGAGAGCAACCAAGGAACACACGCAGGGAAGGACACCTGTTGAGTTAAAGTAAAGGGGTAAGAGACTGCACCTACATGATACCTACATGTATTTATCAAAACACGGGGAATGGGTAAACTGAAACGTTCATGACGCTCTGTGGGGAGATTAGGATGAACTAGTAGAGAGACTTTTCAACAGATCAAATTTAGCCATGGTGGAAAAGTATTCAGACACTGTACTAACAATGTCACAATTCTATATCACAGATAAAAGTCCTGTGTTCAAAATCTTACTTAAAGCTGCACTAACCAAGACAGTTGAGTCTGTAAACATGCATCATGTTTTATATGAATCATATGAGCTAAAATATCAAATCTTTATCTGTAAAGTAACTAACTTGTAACTATAGATGATAAATAAATGTAATTGTGGAGTAAGAAGCATGATATTTCTCATTGAAATGTAGTGGAGGAAATACTTAACGTAGTAGTTAGATAAGAAAAGTACTCTGAAATTATACTTTAAGTACAGTAAACATAATAGTTACTTTCTATCACTGGATAGAGTACCAGCCATTAACAAATACAAGTCTGTAACATACAGTAGGCTACATATGATGTGGATCAGATTGATGTGAATGCAGAGTATCCAAATCATTAATTTTTCATTCATTAATTGTTGCACTACACTGTTTTTGCTTCTGATGGTACTACAGTATGTGTTGAATGGATAATGAGACATATTCCTTCGATCTGCCTCTCTCACATTATACTATGATACCTCACACAGAGTTTCACAGTCTGCAGACACCAAACTGATACATGCTCAGAAAAAGTCCCTGACAACGAAAATCTAAACACTCACCAAGTGACCCACGCTCTGGCTCTGCACAGGGAAGTGACTGAGCAGGATCAAGAAGTGAAGTCATGTCAGATCCAGATCTTGACGTTTGTTCTGCTGTGGGATTGAAGGGTTCCCCCTCTGCTGTCAGTCCTGAAGAGGACTACAGAAAAGCACTAATGCTTCCGTCCATGTTGGCAGTTCCTCCCCCGCTACCTCCCAAACGCTACCAGAGGTCACCCACATTTGAGAAAACGTCAACACAAGGCCCGCAACTGAAAGCCTTTACTATAGAGAATAAAGCCATGACTTCACAGGCATACCACCTGTCGCCTATATTCAGTCAAGTTAAGGGAAATACTCAGTGCTTGGATCTTGTCCCAGGGAAAGTACCCGTCATGCAACCTAGCTGCATATTTGGAATTTTACCCGAACCAAAATGCCAAATGCAGTTTTCCCTGAGACCTCCTCTTAAATCTACTATAAAACCTCCATGGCCTGATAACTCAAAAAGGGATGAGACAGAAGAAGGAAAAGAGAGGGCACAAGAGGCAGAATGGAAGACACTCAAAGAAAAGATGGGAGACAAGAAGAACAGGCAAGAGGAAAATCCAACTGAAAGAAATGAGAAGACAGAAGAAGAAACATCTGGATTTGAAAGTCATCTGGATATGGGTAAACCTCTGCGACAGACATTAGTATCAATTGCAGAAGAGGAGAGAGCTGGAGAGGAAGGAGAGAACAGGGGGGAGGAAGATGAAAATCATAGTAATATTGGGCTGAACACTCCTGCCATGAGAGAAAATTCATCCCTGCAAGCAAGGGAATTCTCAGACCTTTCGCCAGGTGAAGAACCTGGCATGGCTTCACCCAATAGAGCCTGTATTTCTACAGTTCCAGCAAAACCAGAACCAATGATTCCATCACTACCTCCTCCAAAGCCACCTCGAAAATATCCCCCAAAACAAGCCATCAATCCCTCACAGCTCTTCTGTGCCATGAGTGCTGGGGAAAAAGAAGTGAAGGAGAGGAGGAGGCAGGAAGATGAACAGTGGAGCAACAAGGACCCGACGGGCAAGGAAAAAAATGAACGGGAAGGAGGAGGGAAGGACAGGGGAAAGGTAAATGATACTGAGTCAACCACTCCAAACATGAAAGAGATGTCTCTCCAGCCAGGAGAAATAGTCATGAACATCCCCAAGTCTTCAGTGAATCAGGAGATAGAATTGCCAGGAGGTGGTGAAAGATTTTGTCTTAAGCCGCCAATGGTAGCTGAGAACAGATGTCTTCATCATGAGCCTCAGCACCCAGACAAACAACACCAGAACAAAGACAATGGACTCGTCCAACCTGGTTCTCACCCACAAGAGGTCCTTATATGGACGGACAAATGGACAGAAAACAACAAAGAAATCCAGATGTGTGAGCAAGGGGTGCAGGATTCTGAGGTGATTTCTAAATTGCCATCTGGACATCAGGAAGGGAGAGAGGTGGTGGAGTCAGAGTTTGATCCATGTCAGCTGGGGCTGGAGAGGCTATTAGAGGGCACACAGGAAACTGCTGAGACACTTCTGGATGGAAAACTGAAGCAAACAAGTGAGAAGACTAATGCAAAAGGAAAAGTGAAACAGCTGGCCAAGAAAGTGAAAAATAGACTGAAACAGGGAAGAGAGGAGAAAAGAAGAGTTAAAGTTGATAGAAGAGGAGAGGATGATATTAAATTGACACAGGTGAGTGTCATTGAAATTACTTCTTAAAGAATATGTCACCAACATTTTAAAATCCATTTTGTCTGCAGTGTCATAAAGATCCCCAACAGCTCTTTATTTAGTGTCGCTGTTTCTCACAATTCAGCCAAACGTTTTGACCAATGATAGGTTTGTGTACACCATGTTTGGGTCTTGATTTGATGGGTCAAGATGTTTCCAGAACTCATTGCATCTTGTATTAATTTTCAAGGTTACAGGGTTATGTATTTATCATTTAACAACACCAGGGTTGAAAAATGAAATAGAGTTTGAATCATTTTAAGCTACATCACAGAAAAAGAAACAACATAACAAAAACTAACTGTTTTTGGTGGAGTGGTGATGAGCTCAGGAGTCTCACAGCCTGAGAAAGGAAGTTGCTCTGTAGTCTGGCGGTACGGCAGCCGATACTTTGCCATTTATCTTTGTTTTATGTGTGTTTTAGTTAATAAATACATTTTACAAACATTTATTTAAAAAAAAAAACTCAGATAAAAATAGAAAAATATAGAAAATAAAAAATAAAAGTTCCTATTACATGCTTATTATCAAGGATGAGAGGGTGCATGTGGAGGAGGGCGCAATGAAGGACGAGGAGAAAGAAGAAGGGATGGATGAAGTGACCCTGGACCGATCAGTAGTGATGGAGACACAGAGCCAGGGCCTACTGGAGAGGAGGACTGATCATCTGAAGGGGTAAATGTAAAAAGTTTCCATAACAGAAAACCAACTTCAGATACAATCATTGAATATGAGAATGAAAAAAATACATGCGGTGTATAATACTTATCTTACATCCTGTCGTATCATAATCACCCAAATAAATTTAAAAATACCTTCCTCTATTTTTGTCTTTCCATCACAATTCCTCTCTCAGTCACATACAAACAGGCACAGGCACACACTGTTTTAAAGTTCTTGTCTTATCACAGAGTATTATTACAGGATGAATCCTATGCTGACACTGGCTTCCATCAAATGCACTGCTGCCTGCTGTTTGAATGGTGTGTGTTAAAAACTCTTGTATTGATGCTCTAATCTGTTGACCTAATAGCCAATGAGTGTATTCCCAAAAACATCAGACTATTCCTTTTACCAGCAAAATGATGCCAAATAAATGTGAGTGATGATGGGGGTTGGGGGTGATACCCTTTATGTTTTATTTTTGCTTTACAAAAATGTATTGAAACCTTTGTTGGTGTGGCTTTAAGCTGAAACCAGCTGGAGTCCAATCAGCAGGCAACAAATAATAACAAGGTAAATTTATTGTCATTTTGTAATCACGTTTTGAAAAACAGAACTATGTTTGAGTCCTTTGCGCCTGAGTGTTGATGGTGAGTTCAGGAGCCTCACAGCCTGGGGACAGAAGCAGCTCTGTAGTCTGGTGGTATGGCAGCAGATCCTTCTGTATCTCTGGGTGAACACACTGTGTCTGGGTGGCTGTTGTCTTCTAGTATCAGACATCTCACTTCACTGATGTCACTGATGCTCTGTAGATGGTACCAGTGATGTTCTGGTGGTTTGTAGAGCCTTCCTGTCCTGGGTCGTGATGAACCATGCCAGTCAGCGATGTTTCCAGTCAGGAGGCTTTCTATCGCTCCTCTGTAAAAGTTTACCAGAATCTGGCTTCTGAATTGAGCCTCTTCAGTTTCTGTAGGAAGTAGAGACTTTTTTGTGCTTCTTTAACCAGGGTGGTGATGTGACATAACATGTATTTATGTGAATACTACTGTAATACTATTTCCCTCCATTTTACACAGACCATTCAGCTCCTTCAAAGTGTGTAGTCCAGTGAAGCTGGTGGAGGAGCTGCTGTCAGGTGATGAGTGGTCACAGTTCCTGTACAGAGAGCAGAACTCCCAGAGAGCAGAACTCCCATCATGACCCAGCTCCATGCCACACACACTCAGATGACACAGGACAGCTCAGTGTGAACTCCCAGTATAACTCTACTGCTGAACTGGACCTTGCTCTAGATGTGTTTGAAGGCAATGCTGCTGTCCCGGAGGAATCTGTTTATGAGGATATTGATCTGTATAATGTTATCACAGAAGACAGCCAAACTCATCAGCAACAGGAGGTGGACAGAGTGTCCATTAATGCCATACCACAGAAAATACTGGAGAGTGAGACAAATCAGATGAGTAAGTACACCCAGGGTGGACAATGTCTTTAGTCTGTTATTAGAGGAAAGATGATGGATTATTCTGTTATTGTAATGCACTGGAATACAGATTCCCCTTTCACTTTAGATTGAAGCTGTATAAAAACCTGCAGACATCTGCTGACATTCAGTCACTTATATGTTAGTTTTTATAATATTTTCTGAGGTAGAAAGTCTCTGAGATCCCATTTAGATTTAATGTTACAATCCTGAAGAATTTAATTAAATCAAACCTGATTTTTTTTATGTACATGTATTTCAGTGTATTGACATTCTGTATCTTTCTATACATAGTATTAGTTTTCCTTGTTTGTGGCAGAGTCTGCCACTCAAACTGCCTTCACATTAATAAGGGATTCACAGAAAACAATGCAGCATGTGATCCGGCATCATTTGAACTGTATGTGATTAGCCTTAGCATTTACTGCAAGTCTCCTACAGCTGTGTCAGAGATGGAATACGTTACTGCTTATGCTCACCCAATATCTTAGTGCTACCGATCCACATGGAAGCACTCAGCTGGCAATTATTGTGAGATAGTCAAAGGAAACATTGATATTGTCAGTATTTGTCACAGACATGTGAGACAGACTGTTGTGTTGAAATCCACTGGCTGTGTGTGTAGCATGAAATCAGATCAAGGTTGTTTGGCTGCAACATTTGGTGTATTATTAAAGGGTAACTCCACCAATTTTACACATATCTGATGTGAGTGATGAGAACTACCCTTTAAAAGTGCTGTTACTACGGTAACTACAGGTGTCCAAAGTGCCGAGACTGAAATCTTTAGAATTATAACTTTGGGATAAAGTGGCTCTCTTTTAAGAATTTAAAGAATTTTGCAATTCATCTTTATTTTGCTTGCTCAGAATCATTAGTGGCATTGCAGAGTGTTACTGTCTTGATTGTTCCAAACAGGCCCGAGGACCAAGGACATTTACGACACAGTGGAATTTTTCCAGCCTATGCTGCCTGCAGACACAGGCGTGAACCTTTCTGATATTAAGGTTGGTGAGAGGTTCATGTGTGTCACTTTCACATTTTGTGTCAAATATCAGATCACTTTTTACTGTCAGAATCATTTGTCTCTTCTCTCAGTCTCAGGGGGTTCTGGACAGTGCAGTTCAGAAGTATCTCATCAAGCTGAGCAAAAAGAGGAAGCACAGAGCAGCATGGATGCGTCGTCGTGATCACAGCCATGGTTAGACAGTCATCTCTTTTATAATATCCATCGACGCAGAAAAATTCTACTAAGTAGCCTTTTTACTGCACATATACTGTATGCTTCACTAAAGTCTGACTCACAGAGCTTACAAAACTGAAAATAGTAGAAAATATAATGGAATATATTTTTGTATGAGTGAATATGCAAAAAGTAAATGTAGAAAAGTGACACGAGTCTTGTTTTAAAGCAGAGACCGTTGGCCAGTCTCCCTCCTCCACCTCTCCACAACAAGTCTTCCCTGCCTCCATCTTCTACAGCGTCCCAGCTTCAGGAGGAGAGGAGCAGCCCGCTACGGTAAAGGTTAGTGTAAGGAACCCATTTTTCAGTATTTTTGATGAATCCTCTTCATCTGATGTCAATATCTTGTCTGTGTGTGTGTCAGTCTGGAGGAAGCAGTCCCAGAACCCTGGTCAAGATAAAGCTGGCTCTAATGGATAAGACCATGCTGAGAACAGCACAGCTAAAGGAAGACGGAGGAAAGTAGAAGACGCTTCATCCATTTTTTATTCACAGTGTGTTTAACCATTATTGCAACAAAGCCAAAACATTTCTTTTTTTGTGGAACGGTATGGTATGATGAAGCGAATGTGTACAAACAGTAAGGGTGATCTTTCAACTTCATCACTCAGTTTCAATGTGACAATCTCTACATTTGGAGTTGTTTTCATAGTAACTTTAGTGAGAATGTAATTTTGAATCTGTATAAATGTAATGTCACAATACCACAACTAACTTTGTTTTTACTACTTGTATGTCAAAACAACATTAAAGCCTGGCACCATCACAATTAGAAATGTACTGATTGTACCGATTACAATACCTGAACGATGTGTATGGGCCTGCATCATGTCTGCTGTCAAATCCAGCAAACAAGACACAATGATCTTAATATGTTTGCAAACCTCAGGCTATTCTGGCAGTCAGTCAATTTAATGTATCACATTTGGATTTTACAGTGTATGCTGATCACATCTATTATCTAATGAACAATACAATAATATTAATATATATTTTAATATAATAAGAGTTTCCCTGCACATGTTGTAGACTGTTGCTTAGCTTTATAGTGCACTGTAGGCCTTGGTTAAAAAAATTTGCAGCAGTCTGTTTCAGCAGGTCTTGATGGAGAGCAAAGCGTCCTTATGTGTGAGTTAATGTTTCTTAATGCAAGCTAACATTTTAAACAAATTATGCATTTAAAAAGTGATGGAGACAAAATCTGCCATTTCAAAAAGTGGTGGGGCTAGCCTAACTGTAAATTCATAATAGGCCCAATTTGAGACTGAAAGATTGGAGTGCATTAATCAATCATCACAAAAGGTACGCTTCGTGAATGAATCCTCCCACTTCAACTTTGTTTTAGGTGCCAGTTTAAAAACCAGTAACTAATTATTGCTTTTTATATATTTGTCCTGTGTGTTGCACGTGTCCGCACCTTGTTTTGTATCTTGTTCACTTCACACCCACTGGATGTGAGGGTGAATCGTGCATGATTACCATTATTTGCCATTTTGTATCTGCTCTTGTTGCAGATACAAGAAGAAGAATTCTTAATAAGCATCAAAATGCTCATCCACATTTAACTGAGTTTATT
The DNA here is from genome assembly GCA_039737535.1 of Lagodon rhomboides. Lineage (NCBI taxonomy): Eukaryota > Metazoa > Chordata > Actinopteri > Spariformes > Sparidae > Lagodon > Lagodon rhomboides. The sequence continues at coordinate 1,552,969 of CM077786.1, forward strand.
CAATGATACAGAAAGCATAGTGGGCTTGGGCCTGCAGGTGAAGGCAATTAAAGCACTGACCAGACTAATAGGTCCATAGCAAAGGGATTTTGGAAAGAAAACAGATAATATCCCCTCTGTAAAACCACAAGTACAATGTATAGAGTGGATTCCCACTGAAATATGTCTATCCTAGCTAAAAAATCTGACTTAAATCAATAAAAACTGAACAGCCGTCATACAATGTTCTTCAAAAACAAGGCCTCCAGACTCAAGCTCAAACCACACATTCACAGAAAAACAAAGTGCTTCCTGTCAGCAGCTGAGGAGAACTGAGGAGCGATGTTACTGTTGGACAAGTTCATCTCAGTGTGAAGACAGGGTCTTCTCAGCTTCGCTGTTAGTACTGTGTATCAGTGCCATCCATTGTCGAGAATCAGTCCACCTCCACAGCTCCTATCTTCTCTTGGTTCCTCCAAAACCTGAAAATAAAGTTGATTATAAACAATATTAAACATCTGTATCCTCAAAGCGCTGCAGTATTATAAACTACACTGATCAGGCATAACATTATGACCACCTGCCCAATATTGTGTCGGTCCCCCTTTTGCTGCCAAAACAGCCCTGACCCGTCGAGGCATGGACTCCACTAGAGCCCTGAAGGTGTGCTGTGGTATCTGGCACCAACATGTCAGCAGCAGATCCTTTAAGTCCTGTAAGTAGTGAGGTGGGGCCTCCATGGATCGGACTTGTTTGTCCAGAAAATCCCACAGATGCTTGATTGGATTGAGATCTGGGGAATTTGGAGGCCAAGTCAACACCTCAAACTCGTTGTTGTGCTCCTCAAACCATTCCTGAAGCATTTCTGCTTTGTGTCACGGCACATTATCCTGCTGAAAGAGGCCACAGCCATCAGGGAATACCGTTTCCATGAAAGGGTGGACATGGTCTGCAACAATGCTTAGGTAGGTGGTACGTGTCAGAGTAACATCCACATGGATGGCAGGACCCAAGGTTTCCCAGCAGAACATTGCCCAAAGCATCACACTGCCTCCGCCGGCTTGTCTTCTTCCCATAGTGCATCCTGGTGCCATGTGTTCCCCAGGTAAGCGACACACACACCCGGCCATCCACGTGATGTAAAAGAAAATGTGATTCATCAGACCAGGCCACCTTCTTCCATTGCTCCTTGGTCCAGTTCTAATTGTTGGTGCTTTCAGCAGTGGACAGGGTCAGCATGGGCACCCTGACTGCAGCTCTGCAGCTCCATACACAACAAACTGTGCTGCACTGTGTATTCTGACACCTTTCTATCAGAACCAGCATTAACTTCTTCAGCAATTTGTAGCAACAGCAGCTGGTCTGTTGGATCGGACCACACGGGCCAGCCTTCTCTCCCCACGTGCATCAGTGAGCCTTGGCCGCCCATGACCCTGTCGCCGGTTCACCACTGTTCCTTCCTTGGACCACTTTTGATCGATACTGACCACTGCAGACCGGGAACAGCCCACAGGAGCTGCAGTTCTGGAGAGGCTCTGACCCAGTTGTATAGCCATCACAGTTTGTCCCTTGTCAAACTCACTCAAATCCTTACGTTGCCCATTTTTCCTGCTTCTACCACATCAACTTTGAGGACAACATGTTCACTTGCTGCCTGATATATCCCACCCACTAACAGGCGCCATGATGAAGAGATAATCAGTGTTATTCACTTCACCTGTCAGTGGTCATAATGTTATGGTGCACATTAAACAGCACAGGACATTTTGAGAACATCTGTTTAAAGCTATACACAGAAAAAAAAGATTAGATACTGTGTCACTTCAAATTCTTCCACTATAAAGACTGGCTTTTTCCTTAGTTTTTTTCAGCAAGATGTCTCATGGAAGTTACAGTTCTCTATGAATGACATTCAATGTTGAAAATAAATCTTATAGGTGCAGGCATAGGTGTGTGTGTGTGTGTGTGTGTGTGTGTGTGTGTGTGTGTGTGTGTGTGTGTGTGAGAAAGTTCAGGAACCACCGACCTATCACATCCACACTCTATTTGCCACAATAGTAATGCTCATAGGGGTTGGTGATGGCAATAAAGCTCATAGTCTCAGGAAACTCAGGTTTACCTGAAACAAGCAATCTAAAGGCAATAACTAGGCATTTTGTGTCGACAACAATCCTTTCATCAATATCTGGATGTGTACAGACTGACCATCTGGTGTCGTACATGTGTCTGTGTGTGGCTCTGTTAGCGAACATGTAGTCCTTCTACCTGAAGCAGTGCGTGTCCCAGAGGAAGAGGAGTGGTCTCCAGCAGGGGGAGCTCTGCTGCCACTGTAACTGGAGTAGTTGTAGTTGTGGGGCTGACTTCTAGAAAACAAAAACAGCATGAACAACCTGAAGGCTCTGAGTGGAATCAGGTACACGACTGGTTTATTGGTCTTTTTTCACTCATTTCTCTCTCTTCATCTCTTCACTAACCTCTGACGACCAAAAAGATATCCCAGCACCCCACCCGTCCCCATGCCAGTCCAGAAGCCGCCCCCTGTGCCGGGAGAAGCTTGTCCTCTTGGGTACTGTTGTCCATGTGTGTAGTCACTGTGGAAACCATAGCCAGGGTTGGCACCAGAATAGCCTGAACACAAAAGCAGAACGCATTCAAGGTTCAGGAAGGTAGCTGTAATCTTATTTCATATATTTTCATCGAACAGCGAGCATCCAGCAATTTCTACAAGAGAAAAGAAAATAACAATCTTGCACAACCTCCCTAAAAAAGGGATACACTGAATTAGCTTGTTTTCCGAGCAGAATATGCAGTGCAAACCAGGCTCTATCCACACTGTTTCATTCTGCAACAACTACCTGTGTAATCAGGTTTGAATCCTGGGGGTGGAGGTCCTGCAGTGGAGCCGTAGTGATTATCTCTGGGGTAACCAGCCTGTCCGTCGCCCTGTCCCTGCTGGGCTGCCGTGTTTCCGCTGAGGAACAGCTTGTAGACGCCATAGGCTAAGAGCAGAAGCACAGCGATCACCAGCACGCCTCCTGAGTCCTCGCCGCCTGATGGGTACGAGCTCTGCTGGTGATGTTGATGCTTCTTTCCAGAGAAACCACTGAAGAAACTGGAGGCGAAGTCCCCAAGACCTGAGACGGACAAGCAGAAAGAGAATATTTTTTAAAAATATGTAGTCCTTGTGTGCAGATGTAGCTTAATGAATCTCTCCATCACCTCCAAATCCCTTGGATCCACTCTGGGAACCCCAGCTGCCTTGAGTCTTCCTCCGGCCCTCTTCAGTCAGTTCCAGTGTGTACTCCAGCCCACAGGAGCCCTTCAGTATGTAGGCATCAGCAGGGTGACTGTAGCCTTCACAGCTCACCTCAATGCGACCAAATCTGTATTTGTTGTCCATATCAGTTTTACACTCCCACTGTGAGGGAAGAGGAGGGATATTTAAACCTTTCACCACAACATTCAAAACCTCATTGGGTCATTCCATACCAATGTGGAATATGTTTTCTCATTTAACTATCTATCTATCTATCTATCTATCTATCTATCTATCTATCTATTCATTACAATAGTTGTTACGGTATGTTTACGGTAATCAAATCAATAATCAATATTTTTTTTTTAGCTAAACAAATAATATTTCATTTTCAAAAATTCACATCTCCACTAGTTTTCACTTTGTTGCAACATAATGTTGTGGAGTATTAATGCACTGTTGTATTGTCACAAGTAGAAGTTCTCTGCTCCTGTATAAAAACCTGAGTGCCACAGATCTCACTATATGTAGTTTCTAACTGTTTCATTTCACAAAAAGGCTTATTTTAAAGATGTGATAAAAATGAACTGCAGAGTGCAGACATATGAAAATGTTAAAGATGTTATGTTACTTATTCATCATTTAATAATTTTTTGAAAATAGATATTTTTCATACTTTTCACAGGCTATAATTTTTAATTCAGAGCTGTTATTTCATAGGTAGATAGTTGTACTCTTTTTCTATGTGTGATACCTAAAGCGAGTGTTTTTCATTGGGTTCAGGACTTTTGCAAGTTACAGAACTAATTTTCTGACACTGGGAAAACAAGTCTGGACCAGCAGCACAAAGAGGCAGCCATGATTGACATAATGAAGCCCACGCCAAAATAAAAGTGACTGGTGTGGCTTCCCACAGTCAATTGCATCTGTTCGAGTTATAGCCTGTAGTGGTGGGCGGATCGATCCAAACATCAATAATATCGATTCCATCGTTGGTATTGATATTGATCGATACCAGTGTAATGAGATCAATACTGTAGTTTCAGTTTCTCTCCTGTAAGCACTGCTGTGGTTTCATTAAAGAGGCGACCTGGCTGTCTGTGTCTGTCTGACTGCCGCTGCTTTCAAGTGCTGCTCCTGTCACAGTGTGGAGCAGGCACACTGTACTCCTCCTCCTCCCTCTTGTGATTTGATGTTGTACCGTCACATGACTCAGCGGCGCCAGGCAAACAAGCAAGCAGAGACAGAGACAGAGCAGAAGAACTGCAGAGAGGAAGAGGAGCGCCATGTGGCCATATTTTCAGGCTGAAAATGAAACAACGGCAAGCTGTATAATCTGTAAAAAGGCTGTAAGATACAGTAGTAACACAACAAATGTATACAAGCATATGAAAAATCATGCGAAAGAAAACACAGAGCTACAGAAATGGAGAGAGAGGAGAGAAATCCCCCACCCCCTGGCCCCAACAGACCCAGACCCCCGACCCAGACGCAGAGGTCATTGGCAGAGGCCTTTCAGTCTGGCAGAGAATATCCAGGTAGATAATACTGGCGAATGTAATATCTTAGTCATCTTCGGCATTAGTTAATATTCATTTGTGCCACTGGTCATTTGTTACTTTAGACTAAACACCTCAAAAAGTATAAATTATACATACATTTATCCCATTAAAACATGTTGTTTCAATGAATACATTTACTGGAATTAAAACAAATATACTTTATATAATATGGGTCAGATTTGACTGAATATAATTACCCTTTTGTGTTAACTATGAAAGAGATACTGTATGATTACTATATTCAAACTACAAGTAGAGGTCCTACAGACTTAATTATTTTATTATTTCACTTAGCTGATTCCCCAAGAGTTTCTGAATACTCTCCCTAAAAAAAAAAAATTTGTTCTCTACTGATACTGAAAGTATCTTCTATTTACCCATAAACTTTGCCCAAATTCTGTCCTGGGTTTTAACTAATTAATAATCGAAAGGAAATTCACAACAACACCTAAAGGTCATGAAAATTCATTCAGATTTAGCAATTTGATGACACATCCACCTTAATTATTAAAAAGTAACAGTATCAACGATACTGGCCCTGTATTTACTTGGCATCGGATCGATACCAAATCTTGCAGTATCGCACACCACTAATAGCTTGATCCACAGCAGGTTTGTGAGGCTGGTGCCAATATCTATATTTGAGAGTTTATAAAGGCCCAGCAAATTAAATTAAATTACTTATTAAATGACTAATTATCAACGCATCAGATTTCTCTGCTGGACAAACACTTTAATGAACATACTGTTTCTACACGACCTCAAACTGACCTTTCGCAATTCTCAACTAACTTTTTGGTTATTTACAGGCTGACATGCCATATATGTGGATCATTGCTGGGCAAGAGGAAAAAGAGATTACAAGTTACTTTAACTTAACAGTAATCAGTTACTTTACAGTATTACTGTCCTTGTAGAGTAATGCGTTACTGATTACACTACTTTTTTGTTATATATATATATCTGCCTGACAGATTAGCAGTTAGGCTCTGGTTATAATGCATGACAAAGCTGGAGGCATCTGTTGGTTTTGTTCTTTTCAGATTTCTTTGGTGCTGAAGGAGGAATTTACCACCCGAACTTTATTTGACACAGTCAACTATTTTGACAAACGAATGATCATTTAAGGCTTTTTTTTAAGTTGAAAAGACAAATATTCATTGGCTGCAGCTTCTTAAAAGTGAATTAATATTTTTTTTTTTTTTCCATGACCCTAAATTGAAGATCTTTGATCTCTGTTTTAGACAGTCAGTCTGATTAAATGAGCTGTTTGAGGTTGGACCTGGGAAAGCTGTGATGGTCATTAATCACTATTTCGTGAGATTTTGTAGACCAAATCATCATTAGAGAAAATAATCTGCAAAAGCATTAATAGTTGCAGCCCTATTACCAAATATCATACCTTTCCTCATCTCCTTCCTCACCTGTACATCCACTCCATCCCAGCCTTTGTTCTGACACTGGACCACCTCCGGGACGAAGGAGTGGCAGCCTGCGGAGCCTCCAACACACTGAAGCTGAGAGACAGGGTGGGAGCGCCTCGCTGTGGTGGTGCGCCCCTTGTACAGAGTCAACACCTGGACATCTCGCAGCAGCACACTGCCTGCAGTGGGGAGAAGAGAAAAAACATGTGTTTTCATTATAAAATTAAAAGTCGATTTGGAAACGAAGAAAAGCTCCCGCTCTGCAACAAACTGCCTAGTATGACATTCAGAGAATTTTGACAAATCTCCTGAGTCCGCCACTTAGTGGCTATGTCATTGTGGCTATGTTGCATTGTGGGTAATGTACACAGGTTTTAAAAAGTGGTCCACTGGTCTGCATTACACTACTATAACACTGTTGGACTACTATACAGTTTTAAAAAACAGCCAAATCGATACAGTATGACCAGAGATATAACCTTTTTATTCCACACATTCTTGAGACATGATGCCTACATTACCCACAATGCAAAAGAGCCACTGAGTGACATTACTGGAGGCAGTTTAACAGATTACATCCTGGAGCCACGAAAGGCTTGATACTACTTTGTTCACATATATGGTAGTCCAAGACCTGTAAACACACTTTAATAGATAAAATTGGTGAAGTTACCCTTTATGAAAAATATTGTATGACCCTTTTACAAAACCAAGGAAAAGTTCTATGAAATTCTATATTGGCAAGGCAAGGCAAATGAAGACAGGAACATTATCTATATATATATATATATATATATATATATATATATATATATATATATATATATATATATATATATATATATATATATAGATATAGATATATATAAACACACACACACACACACATACATACAGGTAGTACGTACAGGACAACAGTCAGCTAGCTAACACTGTGAGACACCCGCAGGGTCTCTTTTTTCATGTTTACTATGCTCCGTTTTGCATTCAGATGAATTTATCTGAGATTTCACTTTCCATTTAGTTTCCAAAGTGTGCTGTGAGCGGAATTCGTGTGTTTCGTCTGTCTGTTAATAAAAACACAACTCCGACATCACTTAAAAGGTGCTGAAGCAAAAGTTCACGGAAGCCAAACCTACCGTCATCCCAGCTGCTGGTGTGTCCGAGCCACAGGAACTGCAGTACAATTATACACAACTGTTTCATGACTATGCTGTGGAAAGCCACAATTTCTCCCGACAGTCGTTGTTTCTCTCAACAAATGATTAAAGCGTTTAATAAAATGTCGGCGTTACGTTTGGCCTGAGTTGTGTTGAAAGCGAAACACAAGTAACCTTCATTTCCGTGTTGCGTCATCTGTTTTTCCTGTCGCCACAACCAATGGGAAACGTGCACGCTTGTTGTGTTGAGAGAGAGGCTCTGAACTCACAAAGTACAGCATGATGTAAATGTATGAAATCTGTTATAAGTAGGGGCTTTACTCACTACGCTGATGTAATATAGCATTTCTATACAGATATGCTGTTTATGTAACGCTGTTTCGACTGTATTTTGGTATTAAATATGAGTACAAGTTAAAACATGTAGGAATATTGGTCATTATTAAGTTACTTTCTCTACTGTTTTTGCTAAAGACTTACAAGTCAAATACAACTATGAGTTAATGGAAGACTTGAGTTTCTTACATTGACAGTTGGACTTGAGACAGGTAGCCTGTATGTCCGGTTACTGTTTGAGAACAGAAATGCATGGCTACATCCAGATGTGCTGACTGGAGGCTGTAGGTTGTCACTTGGATTATTTTGTCCTTTTCAGGCTTTAGGGATTAAAGTCAAGAGTGGTGAAGATTACCAAGCACAACAAACATGTAAAAACGTCCTTTCTATTCCACAAATTGTTCATCCTTGTCAAAACATGATGCCTACACATGACCCATTTTGCATCTCAGACAGCTGACAGGTTGGAGATTGATATACATATACAGTATGCACTTATCCATGGGACATTGTGGTGTGATAGTATGCATGACCCCACTCAGCACCATCTCAAGGTGCAGTAACTCTGAAATCCCAATAACAAAAGAAAACACGATGGTAGTATTAAAATCAGGTGTTTTATTTGCTCCATCACCCACTGTTCAGCCCATATTAAAACTCTGCTATAAGTTAGATATTTACAACATCATTCAAGGCCCTTCACAAAATGCATCATGATCGTCTTTACAAAGAAATCTATTTACATTGTACAAAACATTGCATACATGATCACCCATACACCAAACCCTTTCCCTTGCAAAAACAAACAAAAAGCAGTCACATTTTCTTCATTTGCTGTTTCCCAAAAATAAGTGTTTTTTCGCGCTGGTGTCATTCCCCACTTCAATGATCCAGTATATTTTTTAATCCCTCCCCCTTTTCAGACAGGCAGTTACTAATTCACAGTCAACTGGTCAGCTACTGAATTACTCATCAAGACTGTCAGTAAGGCAGGCAGATCACTGTTCTCACAGATTTGCTCTCTCAACATGTTTAAGTCCCTGTAAAGCATCTTAGTGTTTGAAGAAGTTGATGAAGATCGATTCAGGTAAGTTGAAGACAACAGAAGTAATCAGCAACCAATCAATGTTAAGAAAATATAGTTACTTTTATTCATGCTGTTGTCCATTTCAAAGTGTTTTGTGGGAGGGCATGACATGGTCAGTCATGGCCCACTCAGAATGACAAACTAACGCTGTATGAAGTTTGCAGGAAGACACAAGCATTGCTGGCTTTATAATTTTCATGCTTTTTTTCCTGATCAGGCTTTTGATACAGTGTGGTGATTAAATTCTGCTCATTCAACAACAAAATTCAGCCTGTTAGCTCACTGCGCTGGGTACATTTAAACTTGGTAAATTGTTCAGCATGTGCCTGTAGGAGCTTTACTTATACCTCCCTGGGACCTAAGGAGAGCCTCTATCACTTTGGTCACCTTTTTGTTTGTAACATTTGCCTGATGGCTCTTTAAGAAACAGATGGCAGACTGACAGGCTGTCAATTTTACATGTCAAGCGTTCTTTCTTTAATACATCTAACAAATGATTTGTTATTGACTATTTGAGCCTGAAACTGACCTTGACTCACAGACAGAAGCAAACACTATGCCAGCCAGTGCATGTACCAACACTGTACCTGGTTAAACATACTGATGATGCGACTGGGTCCTCCAACACTAAAAAGTACTCTTTGGTGAGTGAGTTAATCAGTTGATTGAAAATGTCTAATGAGAGCATGACTGTTCAATAGTTTGAATTTAAGTGATTAATTTCATAAATCAGTGTAGTGGTTCAGAAAACACCTGAGAGCCCAAAAGAAGAGAGAGAGAGAGAGAGACATGTGTAAACACAATGAAAGACAGAGACAGAGCCCAACATGTTTCCAGTTCAGTGTTTGTCCAACAGTTCATTCTGAGGACTAGTTGCTTCAGCCGCCACAATTCTTCTTACCATCTGGAGTGTATGTGTCGGTATAATGCATGAGCATATGGACCAGAGACTGACAAAGGCAAATTTTGTCTGATACCAAATACCGATACTGAACAGTTTTGGGTTGAAGCTGTTAACTGCTGATACTTATTATCTTTTTATTAGACCATTCTGGCTTCATTATGTCGGAGGTGAACTGACACTGACTAGCTCATATTGAAAACATGTTTCTTTGAAAGGACAGTATCAGCTTGAGATATCTGTAAACTTACAGCATGGATGTGTTTCTTGGCATATGTTAATCAGTGTGTATGTCCTCATACAGTCACCATGTTCTTCTCCAAGCTGCCTGCGGTCTTCATACAGCCACTATGTTGTTCATCTCCCATTTCTGAGTGGTTTTACTTGTGTCACAGTCTGATATGAACACTTTGTGGAGCAGGTCGGATCGGTCCAGACATTTCCCTGTTAGGAGAACACAGATCAACATTAACAGTAGTGTTTGGTATTAAAATATTTCATTTAAATTACATCTCCTTCCACACAGATCCCTGGAGGAGAACCTTATTGAGTGGGAGGTGGCCTCCAATATAGATCTATTTTCGATATTGGAGCTCATCTAGTTTAAGCAACTGCACAATGTGTCCATTAATACCTTCATGTTCTCACCAAATTATATCAAACAGACAAAAGCATGCACACATTTACACCAAATACAACAGCAGACTATACACCACTCTGTATCTTTGACATTCCTGTGCTGCAAGTTGTTGCTAATCAGCTGTCACTGACACGGATACACATCCACTTGGATGACAGGGGCTCTAGTTTGAAAAGTTACACACAGGCTGAAAATCCTTGTTTCCCCTGTTTTTCCCCCTCTAGCTGTTCAAACTACAGCACAACAGACCACATTAGTAGGAGTGTGACAATCAGTGGCTGATAATTTTCAGACTGTGTGCAGACTACTGTAGTTATTTGAAAAAAACTTTGGTGTTTTCCATGTTTACCATGACAAAAATAATGTATTCATTTACCTGTTGGCACATGAGTGAACCGATGGAGATCCTGGATAGAGAGACAGAAAGAAACGGGGCAGTGGGTTTATTCTTGCTCATTTCACTTTCTGTCTACTCTGTCTCAGATTGATCAGTGTGCTGATGATCAGAGCACAGTCAAATACAAGTGAAGAAGAGATTTGTTGTTTTGATTAGTTGTGTGTGTGTGCGTTTGTCTGTGTGTGTGTGTGTGTGTGTGTGTGTGTGTGTGTCTCACCTTGAAGTACTTCCACTCAGTGTGCTGGTTCTGATCACAGTGTGTGACGATGACAGCTGAATTATCACTTCCTCTGGTCAAGCACTGGTCGTACTGCATCAGCTGGTTGGCTTCATTGATGCGGAACAACTACACACACAAACACCATATAAAAGCCATTCATTTGCAGAGGTTCAAATCCACAAAAGGAGACAAAAACCTCTGACCCTAAGCTCAGAATAAAATCGGTAGGTGCCCGTCTTCTTTGCGAGTGGAAGTGTGCCTTAGAACACTTTGACATGTTGTCCAGTGCATTGAAACGTAACATTACTGTGGTGATCTTTCCCAGAAAAAAAAGGAAAAAAAAAAATCAGTAGACACATGGCATTGATCCATGAATAATCATTTGTCATGGTGTGATTGGTCACACTGATGGAACATTCCTATCATAATTATCATATCATATCATCAGAGATGATGTTAACTCTAACAGCTAAACGGAAACCACTGGTGGATGTAGTGTACCATAAAACAAACACGGAGGGATTCGGACACAGCCTCAGAGTTGGTTGCTGCTTTTTTTTTGTATGAACTAAGCAAAAAAAAAATGTGTCTGTTGTGGTTTTGCTAAGTCATTTGTTCTTTGACATGTGTCTTGAAATGAACCCTTGTATCAAGGATATAAGTTTCCATTTCAGTTCACACTTCAGGTCAAGGTGAAGCTGCTTGAACCAGAACCGGTTCCATGTTGTTGCAGAAGCCCCATTGTTTCATTACCTGGTTACCACCCATCCTGTGGCAAGGTCCTATTTCCACATTGCCTCCATTGGTGTGTCCCATACTGTCGATACAGTAACTTGTCTCAAAGCCCCGAATCTACATATAGACAGGATACACACACATGATTCATTTAACAACAATGTAGGAAACAGTTACGCAACATGCTGTGTGTGTGTGTGTATGTGTGTGTGTGTGTGTGTGTGTGTTTGCCTACCTACCTCTCCCCATTCTACATTTTTAGGAGGCAGAGGGTAGTGCACCGGAATGTCATAGGCTATTTCCTCCATGAACCACTTGAAGCTCTTGCATCGATGTTCCTCCCTGACAAAAAGTTTAGCCAACAAGCAGCAAAACGATCATTTATAACCAGTGAACAGTTATTGTGAGCTAATAATACATGAGTTTCAGAACCATTTCTAAAAATTAGCGAAGGAATTGCATGAAATTTCTGCTTATCTCATTATTATTTCAAATGTTAAGAAACTTCAGTGTGAAACAATTTCACAACTGATATAAAAATGATACAAAATGATATAAAACGATACAAAATGATACAAAAACAAAAGCAAATAAATGTCTGCTCATGTGTCAATGTCTCTTCTGAAACATCAAAACTGACAATTTGATGCTTTGGAGGATTTGACCCTTTAACAAGCTCAAGTATAAAAACCTAACGCCATTGCAAACATTTGTCTTTATGAAACATTATCAATGAAGCTTATTCACTGTGTTGCGCAACACTTCCAAGTTCTTCGAAGTTCATTTAATGTCACAATGAGCGAGATGGCTCTAATAAAGTTTTAGTTGTGTCAGACTGTATGACATCAATTTCGAGGCATGTCAGCTTGTGCAATGATTATGTGGTGAACGACAGAGTAAATATAAGTGTAGGCAGAGACACATCATCATCCATCATCCATCTCCAGCACTCATGTTTTGAACATGTAGCTAAATGACCTAACAAGCACGTACATTTGTATTTATGTTCGGTGTTATTTCATGCGATATTCTGATTGGTGGGTTTGTAGATGTAGGTCGTAGCTGAACTCACGTTGTCAAGATTCGGTCCTAACTTTGTGACAATGTCAGAATTTGGACACAGACCAGTTTTGGTTGCCAAAGCTCCAAATCGGCTGTCTGTGGACTTTTCGAGTGTGATATTGTGATCCTACTATTTTTGCAGATTCTGGGGCAGTTTACAGGTGCCTTTAGCTGAAGAGGTGCCAGTTCACTTACTGAGTTACTGCCGAGGTGCCCTTGAGAAAGGCACCGAAACCCCAATGTGCTCCCCGGGCGCCTGACATGGCAGCCCACTGCTCCTAGTGTGTGTGTGTGTGTGTGTATATACACACTTACAATGTGCAACTAGTGATGGGTTAAATGCAGAGGATACATTTCAGTGTGTTTGCATGTTGAATGTAAAAATAACTGACCAAATACAGATTCTTCTACTTCTTCTCCTTTAGGTGGGTAAATGTAGTAGTAAAATGAAAATGTCACTAACATGAAAAAGTGTAATCAGGTAAGACAAAGGATTAAAAGTCCAAATATCTACCCAAAATAAAACATAAAGCATACATATGTAGTATGTACAGTATGTTATACCTGAAGCGTCTCAGCTCACTGATGTCTCCATAGGCTAGAGTGAGAGTTTCAGGACGACTGGCATAGAAGTAGTCCTTATAGTCATCCCACCATACCTCCACCACACGAACATAGTTCTACACACACACACACACACACACACACACACACACACACACACACACACACACACACACACACACACACACACACACACACACACACACACACACACACACACACACACACAAATATATATATATGCTTCATCAACATGACAAACAGTTTTGCATTTGGAGCTGCATCATGATAATTATCTTGGCCTAATTACACCTCATAATATATATCAAGTGTTGAGAGGTATGGACTGCATGTAAGATAATACAGTACACCTAACTGGTGCTGCAGTGGCTCTAAAACTGCACACCAGATGATGCATACTCACTAAATCCATACATACAGTTATCCACACATTAACTGATATTTATAAAAATGTGTGCACACCTCTGTCTGACTTTCCACCGTGCACACGTTTTTCTGCTAGAGCCACAGGGGGTGACAGAGTAACATGAAGATGGAAAATAAGCTGAGAGATAGAATGTACTAATTAAATATTTGGGCTGATCACCATCTTCACTGAGAGTGTGATCTAATTTTACTGTAGTCTACATAGAGATCTGTAACATGCCAATCAGAGAAATATTCATAAATGTAGTGTTGACTGATTACTTTTTGTGTTCAATTTCTGAAAGTAATTTTGCTTCAAATTTTGCTCTGGCCTCTTTTTTAAGTTTGTATCCTATATTATTCCTTACTCATACTTATTATCTGAATAAAATGTACTGAAATTAAGGCATGCATGAGAAAAACAAAGCATACTTTATTTTGGCCAAAAAAAAAACCATTTGCTTGAACAGTGACATTTTTTCATCTGCCAATAAACTTGGCTGTAGAGTCACAAAGTTAATTTCCGACACTGCCTGTGCATGTGCCCACTTAATAGAATAATTGGGCACAGACAGAACCACGCTGACACACAGTGTTTTTGTCACACACAGTTGTAGTCGGGAGCTATTTTACCTTAAGAGTGGGTGACGATCCAACATGTGCAGGTGGAGGGTTGCCTTGCCATCCTTGAAGTCTGTAGATATGGCCGACACGAGAACATGGTACAAAAAGCAGTTGGCCACCACACTGCCAGATCTATAGAAACACACAGAAATGTACATAAGTGATTCAACAGTGAGTGGGATCATTCAGTCTCACAGTGTACAAACTGGAGTACTTCTTGCCTACCTTGTATGATATTTCAAAATTCTCTCCTCCCCATATCTGCAGTCCAGGGTCATACAGACCCAGCTCAAAGAAGAAGTCTCTCTCTATAGCAAAGAGACCGCCCGCCATGGCTGGAGACCTACAAGTATAAAGACAGACACACACATCCACATCCAGGAACATACATAAAAGACACACACTAAAACAGGTGCATCACTGTGTAGCTCAACATCATTCTTCACATTAAAGGGTACTCTGTTTTCCTGGGATCTGTAAAAGTCAATAATATCCTCATCTATTCTCATCAGCTTGTTCATAAAATCAGACACGACAGTTTGTTTCTGCCTAAACACTTGCATTGCCTTTACATAAAGCATTCAGTCAGTTCCTGTATTAATAACAATGATGAGAACACGGAGCACATGAGATCACAAAGTCCAAGCATGATGAGAAATTAGTGAAAGTAACGGCGACAAAGAAAAACTGACAGGGAGACATGATGAATAAGAAAGTGATTGGGAGATGGTAGGGATGAGGGTGCCCCGTTCCGAACCCGATTCACACCAGAAGCACCCCTGTAGACCCAACAAAATGTCCCAACACAAACCAACTACTCCCACAGCTTTTAGAGTAGGACCTGTCATTTCTCTCAGGAGGCTTTTAAGTTGCCATAGACCAACTCCCTGTGGTTCAAGCAGGCTAACAGAAACACTGGAAATGATTAGCCAAATTGCCCTCAACAGTTTCAACTGAAAACATCAGAAAGTCAGGCTGAAAGCAGCACCCATAAATTACGCTAAATGAAACAAACTGGGACCACAAAACAAATATTAACTCCAAATTGTAGAAACATTAAAGCAAGAGGCGGTCAGTGGACAGGACAGCAGTAAGCTACTCCCCATCACATTTAGCTGGTTTAGTTGGTTAGGTGTGTTATGCAGCAAGGGTTAGATTATTTATATGTGTGATGTTTTCCAAATGTAAATATAATAAGTGTTGGTATTAAAGATCAACTGGTGGTACCCATACACACTGTCTGATATCACAGTGCTGGTGTTTTTCCTGCAACGTCATAATTAATGTTGCTCCAGGGCTGTCATAGAAACTGACCAGTCACATTGTTGTACTGTCAGAGCTTTGTGACACGGAAAACAGAGCAGAAAAATATGCACATGGGAAAAGTTATCATTTGTAGCAAATGGTTAACGTCGTGAAATTATTCAAGTCAAAAAATGGTTTCCCAAATCTAACCAGGTATTTTGCTGCCTAAACCTTAATAAACTGACGACTGAAAAAAGATAAATATTAAGTGAATTTACTGTAAAAACAGTAGTCCTGTTCTTGACCCATTCAGCCACAACAGCTTGCTCTGAAGAAGACTTTGTCACTCTTTTGTAAGTTAAAATGATTCCCAGAGCAACATTAAGATGTTCTAGGAACATTTATTAATATTCAATCATTTTATTTAGGAACGTCTATTAATATTTCTATTGCTGCCATGAGATGGTTTTCTGTATTTTTTGACCACTTTATAACGGTTCATGTTTAGCATTTCTTCAAATTAGTTGAGGTATTGTCAGACATCATTAGCATCTATCAGTTAGTTGGGACGTGTTTGTCTTTTGAGTTGACACTGTCCAGATTAGTCAGACATCTGCTTTTCTGTACCTATATGGCTCAGTCCGAGTTTTTCTTTGTTTCTTTTCTCTGTCTCCCAGAGGAACTCTCTTCCAGAGCATGCTCCAATCCCAGGCTCCTCTAGCGAAGCCGTCCTGGTCTCCTCCACCCTGGGGCTCAATGGTGAACTTCTGGCCGTGGATGGAGTCAATCAGAGGCACCGTACACACCGTTCTGACAGAGTAGGGGTGGGACCATGCATACAAGATACATGGGGGGAAGATTTGCAGGGATGGTGTACATGCAGGAAAAAGAACAGGCAAATACGGACGGCAATGCCAGTGAAGACACAAAAACATGGGGTGGGGTGTTTGAGACCAAGACAGAGCGAGACAGGAGGATAGGACAGGTGGGATGAAGGGATGGGAGATGGAGACACAAACAGAACAGGGATGAATGTTAGCATGCTGGGCGCTGTGTGTGTGTGTACCGGTAGGGCTGGGTGGTATGTTTTCTCTTGGCCTTCTCTCTCTCGCTAAGTGGCACTCTCTTCCAGAGCAGGCTCCAATCCCATGCTCCTCTAGCCAGGCCGTCCTCATCTCCACCCTGCTGAGGCTCCATACTGTACTCATTACCATCTATATAATCTATCAGTGGCACTGTACACACTGTCCTACACACACACACACACACACACACACACACACACACACACACACACACGCTTTTGTCTGTATTGGGCTGTGATGATGAGTTGCACACTACACACGAGTGAATTCCTTTTGATGCCCTGTTGACAAGAGATGGAGTTCACAGCTGGGATATAGAGCTCAGACATGTTTAGTCATTACTAAATCTGACAGCACCTCAGTTTTGTTCTGTATTATGATTAGAAGTGTTACAGACTTAATAATTGTGGCTCATACACTATTGAAGGATTGAAAACCACAGTAAGAGCCCTGCAGGAGGATATCACAGGATAATTCCTGATGAATATACATAAATAATTACCTTAATCATTCTCAGCAGATACAGTACTCAGTGCTGTGCTATTGATAAATATTATTAGTATATTGATAGTGGAGACATCTCTAAGAGTGTCTTGAAGAGTGATGCTTATTTGCATTTGTGATCTGACCCTTTCATCCATAAATACACTGTATGCATGCTACAGAACACAGGTGGTCAGACATACCACAGTGTACTAAATCACTGTTGCTGACCACGTGTGAACAAAATCCATGTAGATGTTTTCTTTAAACCTCTTGCTCAGCCGACAGAAAAAATGTTCAGGTTTCAGAGCTGCAAGCAAAAGCAGATTTAATGTGGTCATAACAAACATAGACAGGGTTTCCCCTGGAAAAGTTATTCGGCCCAGTGGCAAGTATCCTTTGATGGGAGACTGGTGTGGGTTGAAACGTACAGATGTTGCTGGTGAGATTTTCAGTTGAGCTGCCCCATTATAAGTGTAGTTTAAAACAACATTTAAAAAATTAGGCCTATGTTACACTTATCTCACAATTCAAAAGTATCACAATACTTTTTGAGGATGAATTACAAGCCAGATGTAGCATGTGCCCTCTGTAGATTTTGTTCATGTGCTGCACTTTCTCACCTTTCTCCTTCCATCATCAAAACCTTACTAAGCAATATTGAAAACAAGAGAACAACAAAAAAAACCCAAAGAAAATTGATTTTCCCATAATTCCCAATATGTAAGCCTGGTGGGGAGTCAACCTAGGCCCGGTGGACCACAAGGCTTGGAATAAACTCACGGACTCAACTGGTCACAAACTTTCTCTGAGTGTAACATCTGGAACTAGACATCTGTAAAATATACGCAGCCTGCACATCTTTTATTGATCAGGACTAACATAGGGATTATCGTTTCTTTTTTTAAGTATATATTTTTTGGTTTTATTGACAGGACAGTTGAAGACATGACAGGAAACAGGTTGAGAGAGACGGGGAGTGACACGCAGCAGAGGGCCCCAGGCCGGGACTCGGACCCAGGGCCGCTGCAGCGAGGACAAAGCTACTGTACATGGGACGCTGCTCGACCCACTGAGCTAAACAGCGCCCCCTGGATTATCATATCTTTAATGGGCTGCACAGTGATCCATTAGTTTGTAATAACGGTAAGATCACAAACTGAATTTGAGTGTTTGAGTACCGATACAGACTGATGATGTCATGTGTAAAAACTGCAATCCGCATGCATCCACAGTAGATTACTAATAAACTATATAGAGAAAGTACCATAAATAAAATAAATGTAATCCGCTACCAATTAATTTTGCCTGTATTTGTACCATACTAATGACAAAAGTACCAAATGTATAAAAAAGGTAATAAAAACAGAAAGTCATGATGATGGTTAACGATTGTAATTGACTGATAAACCAAACTGTAACCAATCTCCATTGGATGACAGCCATCCTTTATAAACTCAAAAGTCACTGACAGCTACTATCAGATCTGTGAGGCTGGACAGATGTGTGTGTGTGTGTGTGTGTGTGTGTGTGTTACCTGTCTTTTGAAATAGGAGCAATCAGAGGAGCATACCAGTTGATTCCAACTTCACAATGGGCATCCAGGTAGATCAGCACCTAGAAAACAAGCGCACGTAAACACTGATGTCAGTGTTCCTCTCTGTTAAAGGAGAATGTGATGGTGTCAGTCTGACCGAGGCTACTAACTAATGACGATTATAGTGTTTCACATCTGGTTCAAGTTGAGGGCCCAGAGGTAGAAAACTGTATATGAAACTTTGTAGGTTGGTAGTGAAGCAGCAGCAGTGAGATCATGTGATACCTGTCCTAAAGTGGCCTTCTTGGCTCCTATACTCCTGGCCTGGATCAGTCCTTCTCTCTTTTCATTTCTGAAGACTTTAACAAGACCGTTCCATTGTTTGATGTATTCCTCCAAACGCTCCTTCAGATGGACTACACACACACACACACACACACACACACACACACACACACACACACACACACACACACACACACACACACACACACAGAATTAGAGATAGAGAATGGGTCATTTTCACTGTGATGAAAATGCTTTTGAACACTACATGTTACACCTTTATATTTCACTTTGTAAACCGTTGGTGGTTCATATTTCACACATAACAATATTTGGATTTAATAAAATGAGTGGAGTTGTCATCTTTAAACAACACAGCTTATCTCTGCTTATCCTACTGTCTTAAACACATCTTCATCAACTCTGCTTTACTAGTATATAGATCCATATTCTTATAAGTGTGAGAAACTGGAGATTTAGGCAATGACTCTTTTCTCCAGTCAACAGACAGCCCCGAATAGATTTGGTCTGACTATGCAATGTCAACAACACAGTTAACAAATAAATGTGAATATAACTCGACATTTTATGAATCACAAGAAAACAAGCAAACTCATATCCATAAACTGGTACTCATCAGCTTGCAATCACCTGCAAAAAAATGTGACTTTACCATGATGACAGAACTGAGTAGTAGTGACAGTAGTTAGCCAGACACCGGTGCTGAAGGAGCCCTCTAACATCTGATTACTTATTTTTTTGCACTGATGCTGAACTTTTCAAAAGACAATCAATTTTTTTTTTAATTTTTCCATCCCCTACACAGTCTGGAGGAAAGCAAGCTCACCTTTGTTGCTGAAGTCATCGATCATGACTATCTCAGCCAGGTATCTTCTGGGAGTCCTCTTGATGACACTGTGGATGGTTCTCATCAGTGTGGACCAGCCTTCATTATGGAAGACGATAATCACACTGGAGGTCAGCAGATTCTCATCATAATGCCAGTACTTACACCTGGAGAGGCGGGGCACAACGCCAAGAGCACATCAGTTACATTCATTCTGAAATGTTACAGGTTTCCATTTGAAAAGTGCAAATATGTAACCAGAACTTCAGTGAGGCCTAGTTAACTTTTTCGAAGCCAAAGGCAGTAGGTAGGTAGGTGTCAGGTAGTAGGTAGCTGACATGTTAGCCCTTCAGGCTAACATTAGCTAGGATACTGCTGTTGACAGAATGTAAAATGCTGAATCCAGTTCCTGCTGAAGAATAGAAAACCTGTGTGACTGCAGCAACTTGTTGCACCTCACTATTTGTATGGCTACGTCTGCTTCTCCATTAGATTATGTGAGGTGGAGCATTACTCCCACTGGTGCCATAACCTTTCTGTAGTGTGTGATGTGCCGATACTTTTAAATTTTGTAGTGCATGCATATTTAAGGTAGGGAAAGACAATCTGTGGAATCAGTAAGAATTTGAAAGTCATGTTGTGGGAACCTAGTCGTCTGCAGAGCGCTAAAGTCACAACCCCGCTGCTGCACAGAGCAGTGTTCACATTTATTTAAAAATAATAATATCAATATTAATATTGAATGTTGCGTACACAAATTTGCACCACATTTGACACTGCACTTACTTAGGTCCTCAGCAACAAACCTGCCAAGTGTGAAGCTGACTGGATGAACGGTTCATGCTTAAAGGGATATTCCGGTGTAAGTTTAATCCATGGTCTAACACACCGTGACACCGAGTAAGACTCCCCCTCGAGAGGTCAAGTTAGCTGACCGCTAGCTTAGCTAGTTTTAGCAACCTCAGAAAAGACCGCACGAAAACAATACACTGCAGCTTATGTCTCCAACTAGAAACCGCCATCAAAAAGCCACAATTAATGGTGAGAACAGCAGCAAACTTCAGCAACAGTACATGTACAGTCCCAGCACACAGTACGAAGCATCAAACATCTGCTAGCTTTGCTGGATTTGTATTAAAAACACAGCACAACTCACCCTCTCCTCCAGCAGCCTGCCTGTGTGGGGAAGCCCTGACGAGTCGATTACCGAGTGCAGTAGATTTCTGCAGCTCAAGGATGAAAATGTCTGATTATTACTCCATTATTTCCCTTATTTTCCCTGTCAGCTCTCGATAATAAGAACTGAGCATTCCATGGAGTAATAATCATATAATCATACATTTTCATCCAGACCTCTCGAGGGGGAGTCTTACTCTGTGTCAAGGTGTGTTAGACCATGGATTAAACTTACACCGGAATATCCCTTTAAGAACGGACTGACAGACAGACATTCCTTGCTTTATAGTTAGATGTTTCCATTCATTTACAATCACCTAAAAACAACAATCACTGTGTTATTGTTACCTAAGAGTCGTCATCTCTGTTAGTTGACTTATAACAACAATGATCACATCCACACTTCTTTGCATTTCTTTTTCCATTTTTCTGTTGTTACTTTTCATCAGTACAGCAGGATACCAAGCTACTAGCTATAAAGGTCCCCACTATTATTCTTCAAAGCTCTGATTGGTTGACTGTCTCTCCAACTGGAGGAAACAGCTATCAATGATCACAACAACAGACCTACATAATTGAATCATTGAACAATATGGAATATATATATATATAGATATGGAACCAGACTCGCTTTACATTTGCTTTGTATAAAAACTACTACCACTTAATTCAAGACTTGCCATGAGAGGTGGAAGTTGTGTCACAAGTAAATGCGTCTCTTAGAGCTGTTATAATTGTCCAGTGTTTTAATAAAATATTTCCTCTCCCAGTCTGAACAACCACTAACTCATTAATTTGGGCTTAGACAGACTACTGACACATAAGATCACTTGTCTGCCCTCATAAAGCTAAACTGTCAGTGCACTTATTTCAACACACTGTTAGTAGCCCCATTCACACTGCTGTTTGAATGCGGGGATCCTGCGCCAATTCTCCACTTCCTCCTCTGTGTGAATGTCTCGGGGGTGGCGAGGGGTGAAATTTTGCTCTGGCGCTGATACGCCTCCGGAGGTAGTATCAAAGGCTCAGTATTGGTCCTTCACTCAACTAAATACAGAGAAATGTCCCACAAAGCAACATTACATGACCAAACAAAAGTAACGTAGTAACTGTAATTGTCTTTGGCAACTTATATGAGGAAAAAAATACGGCAGATATACGTGGAGAATCGTCTGTCCTACTGACTCTTCGTCACATTTCTGCCCGAAAAACAGCGTCTGTCACCGGCAAAAAACTTTAACTCACCGAGTGTTTGTGATGAAAAAAAATCATGGTCAGCCCTCCAGACCGAGACTTCAGTGAACTTTCCCCCAAAAAACAGCCCGCGAGTGACAGAGTCAGACAGCGTCCAGTTTACTGATGGTGACGATGTAATTATGTAATTTAGAGTGAAAAACGTAACTTTGTCACTTTCCAGGATGTTTGGTGGGTCAGGATCTCAATCACTACACATTATAACAGCATCCATATGATTATAAACTGTCAGCGGGTTTAGATTAACAGGAGGACACCTGGGGAAACACCTTGAAAAAACACAGACATCATCATCATGACATGTGCCGTCACGCCTCTTTAGAAGCCACAGCGCTGGCTTTCTGTGTGAATTACACAACAGCGGAGAATTGGCGAACCGTTGCTGCGGTGATAATGTGGCTTCTCTGTGTGAAGGGGGCTACACAGAGGCGGAGGTGGAGAATTGGCGCAGGATCCCCGTATCCAAATGGCAGTGTGAATGGGGCTTTTGTGAAAAGGGCTAGTGATATGATGAAACATAACAGACTATTTTGTAAGGCACCATAGATATGGACACACCCTTGATACACAATGATAATGATGTGTATCTGACTGCTAGTCTGTAGCTAGCATACTCTTAGCATTGTAATGTTTCAAACAGCTTGTACAAAAGGCACATGTACGCAGTACCAGTTAGATCCTCCTGTTTACTCTGTCTCTGTCTAACCAGATGAAGCTCGTTTGTTCAGTGGGGTGTGTAGGAGTCCCACCCTAGTGACTTCTTTTTGTCTTTGTGTGTGCTTAAACCACAAGTAAACCATCAGGTAATTGGGCTGGTGTGGTGCCACATATTGCACAATAGGCAAGCAAGTGACAATAGGCTATTGCGCTCACGTGTGTGTGTGTGTGTGTGTGTGTGTGTGTGTGTGTGTGTGTGTGTGTGCAGATGAATGAGCAGTTTGGTTAGCAACATGTTCAGTAATACATTTTGAATAAACAGTGAACAGTGCTTTGTGCAGCAGTACGGGCGTAGCTTCAGCTCTCTGGCTTCATGTAGTGAAGTAATGCATTGCAGTGAGAAAAAAATGAAGGCAGAAGGTGAAGGAGTCTGGATGAATGGGGAGACAGGGTCAACACAGGTTTTCAATATTTCAGTGAGAACTGGAGTTGAGATTTTAAGTTTCTGTCAACAGTAGAATGCTAGCTAACGTTAGCCTCAGGGCTACAATATTTATCGTTACCGCACATTTTGAACTAGTTAGGATAGAGTTGCAAATTGGCAAAGTGGTCCTATAGTCCTAATCTAGGGCTGATATTAGGTAAATGAGGTGAACTTGTTGTCAGTATGAACTCACTCCTCATGGCGTATATCACTGATGGTTCTGTCCAGTGAGATCATTTCACTAGCCACCATGTTGAAGCCAAACTCTTTGATGGAAGCCTGGACAGCATCTTTGTACTCAGGACCCAGAACGAAAGGCTTGGCCCCCTCTCCTGGACCGTCAGGGACGCCCTGAGGCTCAGGTTCCTTTGGCTCGAAGTTTCCCAGGACACCTTTCTTCATCACAGGGCTGCTATAGGTGTGAGTGTGGGGTCTGAATGTCACATACTGCTGCTGGATCACCTGTTTCTGGTTGGGCTGCTGGTCAGGGTTCTGTGGGTTGTTGGCACCTCCTGAAGATGATAACCATAAACCAAGGTTTGCCCAGAAACTGTGACCAATAGAATAACTAGCTTGCCAACCCATTTTGCTGGTAGAAGTCACACAAATAAACATGCATGTGTATCAAGACCTGTCAAATAGCAGTTCACCTGTACACCTGCACCTGCTTTAGCCACTGTCAATAAAAGGATTTTTCAGGAGAATTAAATAACTGTGTGTCTCACCATGTTTCAGTCTGATGGAGTTGAGGTCAACCTCCACCCCCTCCACATGAGGCCATGGCACCACAGGCTTAAACTGATCTGCTAGGTCTCCTTTAGGCAACAAACTGTCATCCTGTTTGGAGGGTTACAACCGAGGGTATTAGGGTCCTACACAGATAAACAACAGCAAGGAACATCACATCCTAGAATAATACCATGGTTGAATTTGCTAAAAAACAAAAAATTAATGTGAAGTAAGAAAAATCAAGTTACGGTGAGTATGACACCACAACACATTTGGTTTAGCACAAAGCAGCTACATGCATCATTTGGGAAGATGAATTAGATCAGTACGAGCCTGTCACAAACAGTAGCCTACAGAGGGGTGAGTGCACATCATGTTCTGTGGGTTTGTTATCATGAATAAACCTGCAGAACTTCTAAAGGCTCATTTTGCTTTCATTTAGTTGTTTGTGTGAAAGGCCGCAGATTTACTGAATAGAGTCCGACCCAATCTCACACAACCTAAAAACATAACTCAAGGTTGATCTTTTAGATAGAACATAGACAAGGCTTCAATGGTTCAATCAGTCTGTTGTAGTATGATGTCCAATATACAAAGGAAAACTGAAATGGCTTTGACAGGAATAAAATCAAATGAAGAAGTCAGTAGTGCCAGCTAACAATTCTGCACACTGAGCTTCACAGGATCTTCTGTTAAAGGCGAGTTTTTTCAGATAATTAATTGGTCAGAAAGAGGAGCTTTTACATACATGGATCCATCCATGCTCCAGAACAGGTTAGATACTCAGGATATTCAGCCTCTGCGCTCTTCTCTCCCTTTGTGTGTTTGGTTATTTCTCCTATCTGTGTGAATGGTGTGTTTGTGTAGGCTGTCCTCTTCCTGGTCTCCATGTTGGGAGGTTGTGTTGTTCAGGTCTGTTTGGTACCTCAAGATGGTCACATCCTCCTGGTCCTGCTCTTTTACCTTCTCTCAATAACTGTGTTGTCCTTACTGTATAACTTTAACTTGACTATGTTGGTCTGCTCTGTACATATTACTGTTGCATGTCTGCACGTCTGCCTGTCTGCCTGTCTGACTGTCTCTCTGTCTGTCTGTTATGGGAGAGATTCCTGCTCTGCTGCTCTTCCTAAAGTTTCCTCCATCAGCTCACAAATACCCTGAGTTACATGTGACAACACAAAATGAACTGTTTATCCAGTCAGGACATCAATAAATCAATAAATTAAAATTGGAGAAAAAGAAAGGACAATAGTAATTATAATCTAATATAAATTCTGTTGTTGGACATTATACAATATTCATTTAAGAATATGTGGAGAAGAAAGAGAAAGCTTGTAGGCACACATTCTAACTCTCTTGTACATACTCACATACATGTACACGTCAATACTGATGTCCAGATCAGTAAATAGATAGAGTGGAGAAGAAAACAATCTTCTCTATCTAGTCTGGTAGGAGGGGGGGGTCACCTGCACCTATTTTTTTAACCTAGCTTTTTGTAATCCTTAAGGTGTCTAGTAAAGGAATTTTGATGTTCCCCGCGCAAATTATTGTCCCATATATGATTTTTTATACCATCTTTTGTGTCCGTGCTTGATTTTCGGATGTGAAAAATGAAAACTTTAAATCTACATAGAATCTGAACAATACATCCTACAGACACAATCCACCCCATTTTCTCTTCGTCTTTGCATGAGGAATTGATAGATATGATGATTGTCATGATTGGATGATGTTTGGTGCATAAAAACCCAAATAAACACCAAAAAATGCAAAAAAAAATCGGTGACATTGGATCACTGGAACTCCTCCCCTATGGACCCTATTGATATATTTTTTATAACTTTTGTATTTTTACAATCTTTAAGATGTCTACTAAACAAATGTTGATGATCCCCACCTGAAATGTTGTCACATGTATGTCTTTTCTGGCTATATTGGTTGCCACCCTGGATTTCCAAAAAAGCAGATCCATTATACTTATAGGGTTCCATTCATTGCAATATTTGTTAATGTTGCTATGGAAACGAACATAAGCTGTTAACTGATTTTAACAAGCTCTGTACTTTCTGAAAGTTACATTTATTGCTAAAATACATTGTGATCTCTTGAGAAGTACAGCCTGTAAGTTTACCTTTAATAGCTCTTAATATACTGATCAGTGGCGTGCACAGACCTTTTGAAGGGCAGGGACGAAAAGAAAAAAAGGGGCACATACAGCGCGTTCTCGCCACTGAAGAGGGAAAACACTGAAAAACGGCTGCGCTAAAGTGCCCTCTTGGGAGCCAAAATGCGTGCTAAAGTGCCCTCTTGGGAGCCAAAACGTGCGCTAAAGTGCCCTCTTGGGTGGCAAAAACGCGTGCTAAAGTGCCCTCTTGGGTGGGAAAACACACTAAACTGCCCCCTTGGCTGGTTAAAACATGATAAAGTGCCCTCTTGGCAGCCAAAATGCGTGCTAAAGTGCCTTCTTGGTTGGAAAAAACGTGTGCTTAAGTGCCTTTCTGGTTGATAAAACAAAACTGCTCTCTTGGGTGAAGAAAACACACTAAACTCTAGAAGACTATTAAGACCAAGAAATACTATGAAACATTGCTGTCTATGACTTTTATGTTGGGCACTTTTTTGATCTATATTGAACCAGAACTATATCTCACAGAACCAGTTTGGATTATCTGGTGCTAATATGGTGTTAAAATGCACTAGAATTAAGGGTGATGTTAAAGGCGATTTTAAATCGGAATCGTCCGAAATTAAGTCACAATCTCGAACTTCGAATTAAAAAAATGAATCGTCGATGCTGTCACATCCAGTCGGCTTGTCAGACGGGAAAAAAAACACACGTGTTGAAGTGCTGCAAGTCAACCTCCTCTAACTCAGCTACTAGCTAAGCCAGTAGCTGTTAGCTACAGCCAGTCAAACGATAGCATGGTGTTACACCATTCCTGTTCGGCTCCCGGACCGTGGTCGGGAAGCACAGGGGAGATGATTTCCTCCAGGGCCCAAGTTTCTGTTTCCCTTCAGGGTGAACCCCCTTTCACGTGTTCAGCTGGTCGGGAAATAATCCCAGGGAGCTTTGCTGTATCTGGAGGAGCCGTCGCCTTTATTCACAGCCAAACTGCAGCCTATATTGTACACTTTATTGCTGTCGCTACTACTGTGACTCCTTTCTCTTCTCCTTCCTCTATCATTCATTCACTGTCCGCACGTACACACGCTCCCTCACTCTCGCTCGCCCACTCACACCTCACACGCCGCCCTATTCCTGAAAGGGGCTACGCCACTCTGACAACAATTATCTGTGTGGTATATGTTCAACTGTTAGGAAATACTTTGTTAAGACACTAAATTGTTCAGAGAAGACTATGGACTATGGTTTTATTTTTTGTTTGTTTTGTTGTGAACTTGAATGTCATCTTCTGTGAAGAAGACTGCAGTTACAAAAGAAACTAGATGGCAGATTATTTTGTTTAAATTTCCAATTGACTGAAGATATAAGTTATTGTTACATTATATTATTAATAAATGTTTTAAATTTCACGATGTAGTGTGGTTCATTGCGAACAAAGGTCAGATATTATATTGCATAAAAGTCTAGTCTAAAATGGCATAGCAACCTGTGCTTTAAAAAAATCCATGTAAAAATCGAGAATCGAATCGAACCGTGACCTTAGAATCAAAAATGTAATCGAATCGAGGATTTGGAGAATCGTGACACCCCTAACTAGAATACAGGAAATGGCATCGACTTAATTGAAAAAGTTCTGGGGGAGGACCCCCAGACCCCCAAGGGTTTTATTTCGTTCATACATTCATGTCTCTGTGTGTTCTTCACAGTCCAGTGTTGAATCTACACTGTTCTCGTGGATGCTGATCCTAACTACAAACTAATTTGAGTAGTCTGTCTAGTTAGTCTATATAATGTGCCATTTGTACAACATATAAACATGTCTAAAGTGCCCTCGAGAACGCCCTCTTCAGTGGCGAGAACGCGCTGTATGTGCCCCTTTTTTTCTTTTCGTCCCTGCCCTTCAAAAGGTCTGTGCACGCCACTGATCAGTATATTAAGAGCTATTAAAGGTAAACTTACAGGCTGTACTTCTCAAGAGATCACAATGTATTTTAGCAATAAATGTAACTTTCAGAAAGTACGGAGCTTGTTAAAATCAGTTAACAGCTTATGTTCGTTTCCATAGCAACATTAACAAATATTGCAATGAATGGAACCCTATAAGCATAATGGATCTGCTTTTTTGGAAATCCAGGGTGGCAACCAATATAGCCAGAAAAGACATACATGTGACAATATTTCAGGTGGGGATCATCAACATTTGTTTAGTAGACATCTTAAAGATTGTAAAAATACAAAAGTTATAAAAAATATATCAATAGGGTCCATAGGGGAGGAGTTCCAGTGATCCAATGTCACCGATTTTTTTTTGCATTTTTTGGTGTTTATTTGAGTTTTTATGCACCAAACATCATCCAATCATGACAATCATCATATCTATCAATTCCTCATGCAAAGACGAAGAGAAAATGGGGTGGATTGTGTCTGTAGGATGTATTGTTCAGATTCTATGTAGATTTAAAATTTTCATTTTTCACATCCGAAAATCAAGCACGGACACAAAAGATGGTATAAAAAATCATATATGGGACAATAATTTGCGCGGGGAACATCAAAATTCCTTTACTAGACACCTTAAGGATTACAAAAAGCTAGGTTAAAAAAATAGGTGCAGGTGACCCCCCCCCTTCCTACCCTACTAATCCTTGCAAAGCATTTAGGTCACCATCCTTAATGCAATAGGCTTAATATGATTTTGATATATTTTTAAGTTTGAAGCAGCTAGTGTTAATGATAGCATCCTTTCCAGATGTCGGTAGCACAAGTTCAACATAAGTACAACATCCATTATAAATACAGTAAGTACCTCTTCAGAAAAAACTCACACCATAAACCAACAGGCTATTTATCAACGGTTCCTCATCATGCTGCTAGAGTTACTACATGTTTTCCGTAGCAAAAACAAGAGGAAAAGTAATCTGACGGTCTCATTGATCTAACAAGAAAGTTGTTGATAATCACTGAACATTTAAAAATTGTTCCATTATTGAATCACGAAATGCAGGGATTTTATCAAAAACCTGACTGAACTCATGTAACGTTAGCCTGTTATCTTACAACTCAGTTCCGCCTTGGCGACGCATGGCACCACTGTGGTGACATATGCGGATATGTATCCTGGAGTGACGGTTTATGATATAGGAGTGTATTGTAAACACTAACAATGCAGATGACAAACGAGGGACGATACAACTGCAACTCAGGGGTGAATAAGGGTCAGTTCATTAACATATAGTAGCAAGACAGCTAACCTAGCGTTTGTGGCTAGCTAGGAACCAATCTCCATGACAACCACTGTAAGTTAGTAAAGCTAGCCCAACAGCTGAATGAAAGCGTGTCTCGTACTAAGGTACATTAGCAGTGATGGTTTTGCTGATGAAGATACTAATGTGCTACTACGACCTCCTCAGTGTCCAGTCACACTTACTAAATGTAACGTTATCATACATTTATGGCGTGTAGGGTTGGAGATATGCTAGCACTGATAACTGTTCCCTGTACTTCCCTCTGTTGGACACTGAGGGTTAACTGCTTCGCTATTGTCAACTCACCCGTTTTCCAAAAGGGTTTTCATCGCTGGGTTTCGGGGACAGAGAAGACCAGAGCACCACCAGACCGAGAAACGTCCCAACGACAAGCAAACTCCGTAGAATGAATCCTACTTTCAGCCTCATCTTGGAAGCCGGGCAGCCAACAGCTAAGCTAGGTTAGCTGCTACAGCACCTAGGAAGGGCTAACTGGCTGGTAGGGCAGCTTACGCTGACGACTTGTTATCTGCTGATGTTGCAACTTTAAATAACAGGTTTGGTGCCACCCCAACGACAGGCAGCGGTACTGTCGTGACTCTGTCAAAAAACAGATTTTATATTCCACCAGGGTGCCGAAAACTGCTCTTTTCCGGTTCTGATCCCTGTCTCCTCCTTGACAGTTCGTCTTCCTGACCTGCTACTGCTGCTGACACTGCTCCTGCTCCTGCTCCAGCTCCAGCGTAGCAGCCCCCCGCAGTGTGGCTGTGTGAGGCACACGCCTGTAGCGGAACCACAGCTCACCACTGACGAGCGTGTTGCCTGATATGTTACTGTAATATTTTCAGTCTATTTATTAACATCCCAATTGTTAATATTCAGTGTCCCTCAGTTCCTGACGTGGCTTAGGTCGGAAAAGGTCTCGCTGATTGATGCAGTCACGGATATTACAGGTCTGTCTAGTTTAGTTAGGTAAAGGGTTGTGGCTTACTCTTGTACCGCCACACACCGTACGTCTGAAGGAATGTCGATCGATCCAACACCCTGCCGTCATTCCCATGGAGGGAAGAACAGCAAGCCGGAAAGGACAATTATAGCCTACACACAAGACTGAATATAGATTAAAGGCGAACACACAGGCCGTGTGGAGGGAAGAGTAGAAAACAAAAACACTAATAATAGTATTAAATGAGTTTTGTATTCTGTGTCAATCTGATTTCAACACAGTCGTCAGATAGGGTGGTTGTGGATCATACTGTAGGTGTGCACAGGTAATTCTTTCCACAGCATCACCTCTCATGCGTCATTTATCACGTAGAATGCCTGAGGCAGTACTACATTGTCAAGCACCAGCACAGAACAAGGTTTGGGTTATTTCTACAAACTGTGAACTATCAGCTATAAACTAACTAAGAGCTGTCTCCCCTTTTCACACACTGATGGTTAACCTCAGCTCAGGGCTATAACATTCACACTGCACTTTTAATGTTCATTGTCCTTTGTAGCTTATTTTAAAATTCTAAAATTCTAAATTCATTCATTTTCATTCATTCTAAAATGCCCATGTGAACACTGCTGTTTACTTTAGCCTCTTTTTTTTTTTTGCCCTGTGTTTAGTCGATTTTAAGGGGATAACCCTAAAATCAGGGTTAACACTGCAAATTCTTAGCTCGAAGCTTAGCGTATAATATAGGCTATAGCATTTAGCGTATGAAGCACATATTGTTAACCTAAGCCTAGTGCTATTCGATGAGGAGTAAGACTCAACAATCATCTCTGTTAAAAACTGGACCTTTAAGTCTGCAGTCAACTACAAGTGATTAATCACACAATGGGACCCTTGATAAGTTATTTGACAATATTGACAAAATACGCAAACAGTATAATCATAGAAAGTCATAGATACATTCAACTAAATAGTCTTATGGCCCCATTAACGGTTTTAGCAAACTGACTTGGCAGCAGTGGCACAAGAAGTTCCTGGGTTCACAAGGCTTTTCTGTACGGACTTGAGTGTTCTCTCCCCTTTCTTGTGTGAACTTTATCCGGGTACTGCAGTTTCTCCCATCATCAAAAAACATGCACAACAGGTTAAATCTCCAGTCAGTGCCCTTGACCAAGGTACAGGAGTGGAGTATTAAGTTGTCCACTCCTCCCTCAGGATGGGTTAAATGCAGAGTACCAGTTTCACAATGTAACCCTCCTCCAGGCTTACAGCTGTGGGTGAGTTGGACAGGTCACTAAGGGTCATGTCATGGATCATTTATTGGTATTTACATATACATAGAGATAGTTGAAAGCCAGCACATGTCAATGGAAAATACATCTCAATATTTACAAAATGACATTTTGTGCTGAGTTCAAAGTGTGGATCGGCTGTCATGATCACCAAGACAATCATCTGAGAGGAAGCATTGGATGCCATTGAATAAACATAAGGTTTACAGAGACTGTGCCAGTTATATCAACATAAAACCAATGTACAACCCTGATTCCAAAGCAGTTTGGATGCTGTGTAAATCAGTGTTCCCCATGCTTGCCTGGGAACAACTCAGCCTTCCAAGGATGTTGCTTTCAGACCCAATCATGATACTATCACCTGTTACCAATCAACCTGTTTACCTGTGGAATGTTCCAAACAAGTGATCTCGGAGCATTCCACATTACATTAAATATATAGTCCTTGTACTGTTTTCAATTCTGCCAAAATGGATTAGCTAATTATCACACTCTGTTATATTGATTTTTACACAGCGTTCCAACATTTCGGAATCAGGGCTGTGCTTTGTACCAGAGTACAGTGTGAAATTCTTGAGTGTATTTTGTAGCAGTGATGTTGTAGTAGACAAACTCGACCATACAGTTTAAACCATAGTGATATGTTAACGTGAAATGTATTTAATAAAGAGCTTGGCACATCCAAATTCAAAATGTTGAAATAATGGCATCTGAATTCACTGGCATGCTGCACGTGTGTCCACCATCCTACGTGTGCTCCAGATAGTTAGTGAGCAGGGAAGGGAGAGGAAGGACGGGGAGCAGCTTCAGTCTGGATCGACCAATCAGGTTCCTGATCTGGATACGACACAACTGGCAGAGACTCCTCGGAGAAACTACAGAAAGACAGAGTGATTTCCTTTAACTGTTCGATAAAGCTTCCAGTGGTTCCATGCATCCATCCACATTAAGAATCAACACAGAAGAGAACATTGCAATACCTTCAAATGATTGTAGCAGCTGCTGTGTTTTTCCACCAGGGGGGGCTAGCTCCACAGGACGCTGATTGTTACTGTCTCTGATGTTGACATCAGCTCCATAGTCCAGCAACACGGACACCTGATCTGCACTGTCCTGTCTGACAGCTGCATGCAGAGGACTGTCACCTCCTCTGCCTACATTGACACTGGCTCCTAGAGAAGACGAGGAGAGAGGAGGACAGGGCAGGAGCAGAGGAGCGGGAAATGTAATGAATTACATTTAATATAAATGTAGTCACAGTGTGGATAAGGGTTAGGGTTCTAAGAACTGTCACAGAATTTGATCTCTTTTCAGTATAACAGAATAGAATTGCACCCTTTAAACCACAGAGTTCAGAAGAATAGAATGAAACATCACTTTGGACAGACTAGAGCAGTGCTCCCATACCTGGGGGCCACAGCCAACAACGGGGTGCCAAAATACTCCTGAGAGGTCACAAGATGATTACAGGGATAAGAGTAAATAAAAACAAATATTTATATACTGCCTATTTTCATCTCTTCGGACCCTCTAAACATTAATGAAATGACACAGCACCTGAAGGAATAAACATGCTCTGTGGTTGACCTGATCACAACCTCTGATGAGTGCTCACAAATAAACATTGCTTGATTTAAAGTGGTCGCAGTCCAAAAGACTTTCATTCAAATGGCTGAGAGCTTTGGAATCTCAGCAGTAATCTGGACTACAATGAAAAGGATCCAGATTAGCATGAACATGAGGCTCCACAAAAGGTCCAGTGTTTAGGACAAAGTGAGATCTAATGGATTATAATACTCACTTATGTTTTACATTTACATAAATCACCTGAAACTAAGCATCTTTGTGTTTTCGCTGTCTTAGAATGAGTCTTTTATATCCACATAGGAAGTACAGTAGCCCAGAACAGACAAACCAAGCACTGACTCTAGAAGGGGCCTTTTGCAATAATTTGCATGTTTCATGGACACTGCAGGGTCACATACAGGCTTAAAAGAGGAAGGTGAGTAGAGGGGTACTCAGTGGGTTGTAATCTGCAACCTCACCACTAGATGACACTCTGACGCAACGCTGAATCAAAACATTTAAGTGAAAGGGTTTAGTAGTGCAGACAGAGCCCACCTTACAACGTGAACTCCACACAGCTTTGAGAACTCTGGCTAAAACTGCTCACTGTCTGGACCAGAGAGGTCAAAACCATGGCAGCTCAGATTAAACTGTGGGCACCTGCTCCCAGTACAGGAGGTAACACAGGTGTGCTACAAGTTATAATGGCAGGAAGTTGCATTACCTCTGTGCAGCAGTATCTTTGAGCAGGCTGTGTGTTGGTGGAGACAGCTCATGTAGAGAGGAGAGCCCAAGTGAGACACTTCATAGTCTGGATCAGCTCCATGAGACAGCAGGGACTCTACACA
Organism: Lagodon rhomboides; assembly: GCA_039737535.1. Taxonomy (NCBI): domain Eukaryota; kingdom Metazoa; phylum Chordata; class Actinopteri; order Spariformes; family Sparidae; genus Lagodon; species Lagodon rhomboides. The sequence goes on from CM077786.1 coordinate 1,587,149, forward strand.
CTGGCTACTACCTGCACACACACACACACACACACACACACACACACACACACACACACACACACACACAGACAATGATGAAAAATGGACACGTTTAGTGTAGTTTTAATGTAACATCTTACTGTGGTGCCTTTGTGCTCTCTGTTCTGATGTTTGCACCAGGACATGACCTTTCAACTGGAGTTAAACATTACAACTTGAACCCTACATAGTGGAGCAGTCTTCAGCTGGTCATTTCTAGTTTGACAACACTAACATGCAGACAAAAGTCAAGTCATTCAGCCAAATTCCACCAATTCTGGTGATGTGATGTTTAAGGTATTGTGCATAAGAGACAGACATTATATACTACACACAAGCTTCCTGCTCTGTGTACAGTCTTTACCTCTCTTGCAGGCTTCGTGCAGGGCCGAGGGGAAGTGTGTGTGTGGCGTGTGTGTGTGTGCTCCATTCTGCAGCAGCAGTTCCAAACAACTGACGCTGGCAGAGGCACAACAGTTGTACAGAGGAGTGACACCATCAATGGTAGCAGCATTCACCTAGGCACACAAACATACAGATAAGAGACACAATACAGTCAGTGGTTCTACTAACACACACACATATTGGTGTATAAATGCAAAAGACACTGTCAGCAGCTGTTCAGACATGGTGTTAATGCGTTTAAGGGTGCACACGCAGTGGACATATAATACAGGTTGTGATAAGGAGTATACTTACATTAGCTCCAGCATTTATTAATGCTCTGACACAAGCCACATGTCCTGACAGGCAGGCTTCATGGAGAGGGGTCACATAGTCAATGGTGACAATGTTGGCATGATATCCCTTAAAATAAAAGCACATATCATTATCACTTTAGTGGTTTAAGAAGCTTGACCCATTCTAGCAGCCAGGAACAACCACAGAAGCCGTTTTAGATACTTTCCCAAGTGTTTATATGTCTGTTGACTCGTAACAATGTAGTAATGACTACTGACTAGTCATGAGTCAGAATTTTAACATGTTGACAAGTGTTGTGGCTGGTGTGATCCTATCACAAGATGGTCTCCAGCTTTCATCGTATTTTGGAGTTATAGCATCCTGGAAATGATCTTTCAAACCAAAAATATTTTCAGTTCAAAGCTGATGGACCTGATGGAGGACGTAGGACAATTATTTGTTGAGAATACTGTTGGTGACTTGCAAAAAACCCCTGACACAAAAGGCTGAAGACAGAAATACCTGGTGCTGATGAATGGATTGAGCTGGTGTCATATTTATGTAATGGTGCGCTTTACTTTCAACTTAACAAGTCAGAAGAAACATCACTTAAGCATAAAGCATAAAGTTTGGCACAAAAGTGAACATAAAGAATGTTTGCACAGAGTTTTTATTCTTTGACAGTCAGGAAGGAGCACAAAAGTTGCGACTGAGAAAACAGACTCGACAATACACCGTCATATGTTCTCGTACCAAAAACAAACATGGCTAGTAACCAGCAACGTACACTGTATATGTGCTGACATTTGTGCTGAAAAGGCCAAAAAAGAAGCAAAAAGATCAGAGTACACTGGGGCCTTACCTGGGCCAGCAGGGTGCGCAAGGCAAGCAGTCGACCCTGGGAAGCTGCCTCATGGAGAGGGGAGCGATCTGCCCAGGACCCTGGACACACACACACACACACACACACACACACACACACACACACACACACACACACACACACACAACATATAGACAAAGACAAAGGAAGAGTCAGTTTTGTTCTGACATAAAAACTGCTGTGAATCATGTGTGAACAGTGCAGACCCCGAGGAGTATCATCACATCAGACACTGTGGCACCCTAGCACTGAGAGCAAAACACAGAATTCACTCATTTTCATCTGGATTTTCTTATTTTTCAATAAGACAAAACAGAGATATGCTTTAATCTCATGCAATAGTACATATGTTAGCTAGCAGTAAGTCAAGCCATAAAATAATCTGGTATTGATTTATAGTAGCTGTAGCCACACTCATTTTGACTTAAAGGAAAGTATGTGCTCCAAACAGAATGTGTGACAGACCTGCAGCATCGCTCCATGTGCTTATATTTAGTGCTACTGAGCTTCTGTGGCAGCAGTAACTGCATCTCAATACACACCACAGAGACACACGCAGTCTTATCTATAACATACCCATGTCTCCGTCTCCCCATGGCACATCCAGCCACTGGTAAATGTAAGACATTTTGATGAAGTGGAAGTAAGAGGACCTCCACACCCTCTGCTGTCCCCACGCCTGCCAGAGACCACCTCAGCAGCCACACTGACAACACACTGCAAATGCTAAAAATAGCTACTAGCTAGCTTACTAGCTTACTAGCTAACTGAGCAAGTAGCTGGATAACTGAATGACTGCCTCTGGGGCAGGGAGAACATTATGATCAGTTTGCTAACCTAATCTGTTAGTCGCTGACTCTGCTATCAGCTACCAGGGAGAACATGTTAGAAAGCCTTCTCATGCTCATCTAATCTGCTGAGAGCGGACAGTTATAGAGGCAGGCTGCCATATTTAGACGGTCTGTGAGGTCCTTGTCCTCAGCGTCCTCTGGCTGGTACATGCTGGCAGCCATTTTGGAGAGGTCATGAAAAACAACAACACAGATGGCCACAGAAAAGTTTCTCCCTTTTTTACCTCAAACATTAACTACTGTGTCCTTCAATTTGCTTTGTTTTACATCAGTCTGCATTGACCTTAATTTACTCCACATAGTACATTCAATTCTTAAAAAAAAACTAAACTACGAACTAAAGGGATCCTTATTACATCCACCAAGAAAGCCATGTGTTCCCTTGTGTCCATGAAAAACTACTGAACAGATTCCACCAAGCTTGGATGGAGAATGGGTCTCGGCCCAGAATAGACCCCCATTAACTTTTGGTGTTGATTTGAAAAAATCTGATGGATCTAGGAATTTTCTAGGCTCTATTGAGTGCCATTCTGGTTAATAATGTTTCTGTATGTTAATGTAGGGAAATTCGGGATGCGATATTGGTTACTGGGATATAGTTTAAAAAATGCCAACTAACAATAGATTGACAAATTTACTGCACCAAGCAGAGTCAAAGGGATGATTACTCTCCACTTTTTGAAACTCTCAACCCACATGAGCAAGTATTTTACACCCTGTGAATCTGTTGTAGTTATTATTATATTATGTAGTTATGTTGTGAAAGTAAGCACAATTCAGAGCTGATCACTGTTAGAGTTATTTTATTTTTGGAGGGTATTGTCACAACTGTATTAGAGCTGACAATAGAGAGGAGTGACAGGGTGTAACATGCAACAAAGGCTTCTAGCTGGACTCAAACCAGGGACATTGCAATTCATGATTGGCACCCTAAACCCTATGCTGTAGGCCAAAAAAAACGCTACTAGAATTGCACACCCAATTTTCCCCACTGACTGTCAGTAGTGAAATTGGATTGTGGGTAAGGAAGAAGAAAGTGAAACAAAGACAGAAGATCTCTGGTTCTGTCTTAAACTGTTCATCAAGATGATGCAATGCTAAACCTGTGAAGCAGGCTACTCTTCTAAACTGGCAATACACAAGTCATTTGCTTTAAAGTAAGTGTTGAATGGTGACTGAGTTACTCGGTGCCGCCAGAGCCTCGTCCCACTCGTCAGTCCTCATTCTTCTCGACTTATCCTCTGCGTTTGACACAGTCAAATCCTACACACCAAATCCTCCTCTCCACTCTGACTGAACTTGGCATTGCTGACTCTGCTCTAACATGGCTCACATCATACCTGACAAATCGCACCTTTCAGGTCACATGGAACGGCTCCTTGTCCAAACCCTGCTTTCTGGAAACTGGTGTCCCTCAAGGCTCAGTATTAGGACCACTTCTCTTTTCACTATACACTAGATCTACGATTGCACAAAGAAGACCAACTAACTTTGTCGTATGAGCTACAGCGCTGCAAACAACACAGTTTAAAAAAAAAAAAAGATAATACAGATAATACATGAATCACATTGGCACATGGTGTTAAGTGGGCCCTTCCTGTCAACAGACTGTGTTGTTCACATCGCTCAAGCAGCATGAAGCACAGCCTGGCTTATCTTCTTCACTTTCCTCCCTTTGCTTATTCCCAGTGAACTCCGTCTCTACCCTACCCCCACACCTTTCCCCTCACTGTTCATGAATAATTTGAGCATGGTCAGAACATGTGATTTGTCTAACCTAAATTATCCTGAACTAACCATATTATGATATTTAAATCCAATGATTTATAATTATAACTTTATTATAGCTTTTTGGCAGACCTCATTTAACTAAACATCATACACCAGGAATTAACTTTTACAGCACTGCAGGGCAGTTCAGAGTCCGCTGTCAGGCAAGGCACTCCTGAAAATGCCGCACATATTGGCCACACCCCAACCATAATATGATCTGCCAAGACACATGACAACTTTGTCAGACATTGTGAAAAGTGGAAACACTGCTTTTATAGAGCTTTCAGCAGGGTTAAGGTGTGCCTCTGCTCTGTTAATCATGATAGTCTACGAGGTCAACAGATAGTGACTGCAGATAGTGTGGACTTTAGATGCTCAAGGAGAAACCGAAAGTGATATGATTAGGGGGAGTGCGACACAGGAATCAGCAGTCAGAAGAACCCATGCCATCCCAGCATTAAACTTCTTGTTAGAAACTATCTGAATACACAATAAAAAAGTTTCAGAAACCTGTTTTATCTTAGCCGATTCTTTAAGAGAACAATGCACAGCATGATAATTACTACGAGGGCTCAGTCATTTACTTCATGACTTGTAGCCCCTTTTAGCATTCCAACACGCTATAGTAACCATCGTTCATAATTGGTAAATGTATACTTAATTTAACCTAAGTTAATAGTCACGTTACTGTTAACAAACAAGTAAATGTTTTATACTTTATCAATCAAAAGTATTATGAACACCAGTTGCAACTTTACAATAAAACAACTGCTTAATAAATGGTTTATAAAGCATTTCACTTTTGTTAACAGTGAAATAACAATTTATTAAAGTTTAATAACTATAAATCTTATGATTAAAAAGTACCCAATTCCATTTAAAATAATGATCATTCAAAAGAGAAAGCAATGCACTGTGCACCATCAACTGCTCCAATAATGCCAGACAGAACACATCAGAAGTAGCTCTGATGAGAGCTGAGAGGCCTGATCTTTCTCTTATTTGGTCTGTTCTGTGTGAACCCTGGAGGTGGAGGGAGGACCAGGCTGTCAGCAGTCCCCAGACCCAGCATCAGATGGCAGACCCCCTGCAAGCTTTAGCCCACACAGCTGCCAAGACCTTAACAATGGGATGTTATTTACAGTAGCCTATTTTATCAGAATATATACAACTACACAATACTGTCTACCTGCTTCATAAACAGCGCGTGCTTTAATCACAGCACAGCAGTGCACCAACCTTGGCTGGTCAGAATACCCCAGCAGGCCTTCTTCCTCTCCGGGACTTGCTCGGGCAGTGGTCCGGGCTCAGCGCCTCTTTTCCGGGACATCTCCGGAGCTGCGGACGCGACCTCTGGCATGTCCCCAGAGCCAGAGCTCAGCCGCTTATCGCTCAGATAACACGACTGCGGCAGAGCGGCGCGGCGCGGCGCGGCGCGAGGCAGGGCTGACAGCGAGCGGAGCACCCGGATTGGCCCAACGGCTTTGTTGATGTTGTTCTGAGCGCACATGACCATCTCACATGCGCCCCCACGTGTGGACGACGGAGATTATTTTCGTCCTTCGTGTGGACAAAAGCTGGGCTCCACTCATCTCTCAGCCCTGTGTGTGTGTGTGTGCGGTGTGTGTGCGTGTGTTGTGGAGCAGGGAAAGCATATCAGACTACAAACACACACACAGTCTGATCTTTAAAGGAGCATTCTGTAGCCTAGGTGAAGAAATGTTAACGAGAAGAGAAAGTAAAATTTAGAAGAAAATTTAGAAATTTTTCCTTCTGCCTATACAAACTAGATAAACTGACCTTAAAGGACAACACAATTTATAGCCTACTGTTTTACTTTATGTGGCGGACCCTGCCACCTTTCGAGCTTTAATCAGTGTCCTGGGAAAGTATTTTCCTCTGAGAACAGCTTGTTGACTCACTGATGGAAAAAATAAATATTATAAATAAAAATTAGTTTGTATTGTTACCTCATTTACTGCGTAAATAATATAATTCTGAGTTTGAATTTCTTCTCCAGAACTATTCAAAATTTCATAACATTTTATACAATCTATTAAAATTCAACCAATAGTAAGCAACCATTAAGGGTTCTGTGTTTTGTGTTTTTGCCCTGTCTCTGTTTTCCCCGCCTCTTTGTTCTTCCCCCCTCAGGAGGCACACCTGCAGCCATTCACTCATCACTACCTCCAGAAAACCTCTGGTCTTCACCCTACTCCCCTGCCAGATAATTCCATCTTGTTGTTCCATGTAACCAGGGGCGCAACTACCTACTTTCTGAGGGGTATGCAGACACTTGACTGGTGCCCCCCCCCCCCACACACACACAAAAATACCTTAATGTTTAAGTGTATAAGTGTATGAATCTTATTTATTCAATGATTTTCAGTGATCTAGTCGTGATCATTGCCTATGGCCTTTTCGGGAAAAAATCTTGAGGCTTGTGGCTGAACTGTTTTTTTTTTTTTTTTTTTTAAAGCAAGTCACTTTTTTATGCTCAACAACATTTTTGACACAGGAAAATTTATAAGCTTATAATCCTCCCCTGCACAACAGCACCCCTAATGCAAAGACGCCATTCCTCCTCTCCCTCATCTTCACCTCTTCTTCCTTCTCCCTCTCCTTCTTTTTGATCTTCATCCTCACACCTCAATGAAATGAACTTAGTGTTAAATACAGCAGTATTAATTAATTCTGGTAGATAGAGTGATGACATCAAGCAGCCTGAGAAGACTTGAATGTACACTTCAGCGCGTGCACACGTGCTGCGTAACGTGAAAAGTAAGTAATGTGCCTCTGTTATTGATCATATGCACAAAAGCTGTTAAATACAGAAAATTACTACATGAAAGGTGCAGCACCCCTATGCGCCAGTGCATACCCACTTTCTTGCACCTACATGCCCTCTGTCTCCGCTTTGGTGTCCAACTCTCCATAGGCTGTAACAGAATTATCTGACCCCGCAGAGACCTCTGCACTCAGATTGCTTTTATTGTGAGTTTGCTGTCAGATAAAGGCATCTGCCTGCACGTTGGCCGTGTCTGACAGCAACTCTCCTCTATTTAGTTCATTTCTTTTGTTTACAGCTGTGATGAGGAAGATTTTTGACCACCCTTTACAGGGCAAGGAGGCCAGTAGTCGGCTCCTTTCTTACAACAAGGATCCAGCACAGTCTCCCAGTACGCCATAGACTTTCGTATTCTCACGGCTGAGTGTGGGTGGAATTAGAGGGCTCTACAGGGGGTATTTCGCAAGGGTTTGAGTGAGGAGCTTAAGGATGAGCTAGCTGCTAGGGACGAAACATCTTCTCTAGATGAGCTCATTTCCCTAGCTCCTCGTCTAGATAACCGCCTCCGTGAGAGACGCAGGGAGAGAGCAGCCAGGCTTAGTTCCCCTTTACCCCCCTCTTGTTCCTGGTCTGCACGGCCACCAGCATCTTCCCCTCTACCTCCTTGTCCATCTGTCTCCAGTGGCTCTCTGTCGGTGGCCTCATCGCTCCCCAGTGCCAAGGAACCCATGCAGCTGGGTAGGACAAGGCATTTACTGTGGTCAGGCTGGTCACCTTCTCGCCCAGTGTTCAGTCCTGCTAAAAGAGCAGGTTCACCAGCCACAGGAGGGGCACTGGTGAGCCATACCTCCGTCCCCCCCCCCTCGACGCCTCCAGCTTAAAGGTACTGTGTCTCATGGACTCTGGTGCTGATGACAATTTCATTGACTTTTGCTGTAAAATATTGACTTAGTAAGGAGTAAAATAACTGCTTTGTAGTGGTAATAGTAGGTCTACGCAATGGATTGTTGGTCAGAACAATGCACAGACAGGATCCAGTTCATGCTCATTTATTATTTTTAAGCTAGTTGAGAACTGAAAAAAAGAGAAAATGAGAGAACAGCAAATCTATTAATCCACACAACTCAAACATAAGGATCAATTAACAAATGAGAGATTTAATCTAAACAAAACAAAGCTCAACTTAGTAAAGGTAGAACTTAGCATATGTCTTATGGATTTAACTATTAAATATACTAAGAGTGTGTGGAATAAAAGTAATACCTCACATCAAATACACAGCTCAAACAATTGAGGGTGAGTGATGAAGAGGCCAGCCAGCTCCTTTGTTCTCAGGTAGGGAAAGGGCTCACACAGGTGAGCTGGCTGCCTAAATAGACTTCAGGGCTCCGCCCTCCAATGATGTGAGGAGGAAGGAGGTGGGGATTTTCCACATTTGCCTTGTCTCCCAGTTTAACCTTCCCTCAGAGCCCTTTCCAACAGCTAAGGACATGGTTGCCCTCGACGGGAAGCTGCTAGGTCGAATTACTCGAAGCACTGCACCTCTGAGAAGAAGGACAAGACTCTTCGCCCCTGTGTGGACTACAGGGGTTTAAACAACATTACCATACGTAATAAGTCTACCCCTCATTGACTCTGCCTTTGGCTCCCCTCACGAAGCCACCGTCTTCACTAAGTTAGACCTTAGGAATGCATACCATCTGGTATGTTTTTTTTTGGGGGGGGGGGGTAGAAGACTGCTTTGAATACTTCTCTTGGACCTTTTGAGTACTGTGTTATACCTTTTGGACTAAGTAATGTACCTGCTGTTTTCCAGGCCCTTGTTAACGTCCTGTGTGACATGTTAAATAAGTTTGTGTTTGTCTACCTGGATGAAAATAGACTATATGTTAAGGCAGAGAAATGTGAATTTCACGTGTCATCTGTGTAGATCCTTGGCTTTGTGGTGGAGAAGGGGCAGATCAGGACCGACCCTGCCAAGGTTCAGGCAGTGGTCGACTGGTCCACTCCTACAAACAGAAAGCAGCTACAGAGGTTTCTGGGGTTCGCCAATTTTTATCATACGTTCATCAGGGACTACAGTAGTGTCGCTTCCCCACTAACCAGGCAAACCTCTGAAAAGACTCCCTTTATATGGTCCCCTGCAGCAGACGCTGCTTTTAGCAGACTGAAGTGCCTGTTTTCCTCTGCCCCTGTGCTTTCTCACTGGGCCATTTCAACTTCAGCCTAACCTACTGGCCCGGCTCCAGGAACACCAAGCCGGATGCCTTGTCTCACCAGTTTGCCCTCCCGCAGGGGGAGCCATGTGAGGAGACCATCTTGCCTTCATCATGTGTGGTTGGAGCTGCCAGGTAGGAGATCGAAAGGTTGGTCCAGGAGGCCCGAGAGGACCATCTGGATCCTGAAGGCTGTCCACCCAACAGCTGTTGTAAAGGGGAACTAAGACTGTTTGTGCCTCCGCCTGCCAGGTCTCCGGTACTCCAGTGGGAAAACACCTCCAAGGTAGCTTGCCACCCTGGTTTCCACCACACCCTAGCCCTCTTGCAGCAGCGTTTCTGGTGGCCCATGTCTTCTGATGCCAGGGGGTATGTCTCCGCCTGCCCCGTCTATGCACTCAGCAAGGCCTCTCACCACCCTCTTGCTGGCTTCCTTCGCCCCCTCACCGTTCCTCACTGGCCATGGTCTCATATCGCTGTGGACTTCGTCACGGGCCTGCCTCCATCAGAAGGTAACACCACTATTCTGACTATTGTTGAATGATCCTCCAAGGCTGTGCACTTCATTCTCTGTCCAAGCTTCCCTAGCCCTGGAGACCGCCACTCTGCTCGTCCAACATGTGTTCCGGCTGCATGGCATCCCTCAGGACATTGTTTTGGACCGAAGCCCCCAGTTTTCATCACAGGTTTGGTGAGCCTTTTTGCGGGGCTCTAGGGGCATCGGCCAGCCTCTCCTCGGGATATTACCCCCAAACAGTCAGATGGAGCGGGCCAACCAGGACTTGGGGACAGCTCTTCGTTGAGTCACCGCTCGCCACCCGACCTCCTGGTCCACCCACCTTCCCTGGATTGAGTACGCCCACAACTCCCTGGTTTGCTCCACCACAGGTATGTCTCCCTTCATGACTTCTAACGGTTTCCATTGTGCTGTTTCCCCCGCCTCTTTGTTCTTCCACATCTGCAGGGCTTGGCCGACAGGGCTGACAAGGCACCCCTGCAGCCAATTACTCATCACTGCCTCCATAAAACCTCTGGTCTTCACCCTACTCCCCTGCCAAATATTTTATCTTGTCAAATATCTTGTCATTCCATGTATTCGCTGCCTCATCGCCTGAGTTCCTGTTTTTGAGCCTGAGCGTTTTCTTGCTGCTGGAGTTTTTCTGCCTGCCTTGCCAGACACTTGTTGTTGTTTTTTTTTACTTGTGGAGCTTTTTCATTTGGATACACTTTTTCACACCTACACGCCTGTCTCTGCTTCGGGGTCCAACTCTCCGTAGGCCATAACACAACAATTAGATGAACTGATTATTCATTAAATTTACTACTTTATTAAAATTGTATACCATCAAAAAACAATTCAGATTAGAGCTTAGATCGGGCCCAAAAAATCAAGCCCGACCCTACCCGAGCCCGTGCACGTTGTGTCCGAGACCGGCCAGGCCCGACACTTTAACTGTAATTATGAACCGAGCCCGATTTAAACCCGACAATTTTTTAATACGTGGGCTGGTATAGTACTATAGATACTACAATTCTGAGTTGTTTAAACCACAGAAATCTGTTTAGAATTATCTTAATGAATAATGCAACAAGGACGAAGCATGTAAACTGCGTTGTTTGTTTTTCAGAATGGAATGGATCCGAATTAAGAAATGTAAAAAAAAAAACATGAACCATGATGAACACAGACAATCAACAAGAATGAACCTAGGAGTAGGCCTACTACTCTAATATATTTCAACAAGGTTTTAGAATATAGAATTGTTTAAAACAAAATAAATATTTTTAAAGATATTATAAAACGTAGTGCAAAAACACTGCTTCATGTCCCTAAAAAACGCACTTAATGCACTCGCATACACATGTTGTCACTGCCCACGACCTGTTTAAAATGGTTCCATACCTCCGACTGTCCTCCAAACTTGCTCAAAGTTAATTCTCCAGTTTTTATTTTCTTCTTTACATCTTCAAGCTCCATGTTGCAGTTGGTGTGATGCGTGCGAGTGGAGGAGACACGTGCGCTGCCACACATGTTGCGTTTTTTTTTTTTTTTTTTAACCTTGTGCAACTTTGTACACATTTGTTACTTAGGCCTACTTTGCTGAATATATATATATATAATATTTCTGATTATGGCATAGCTTTCTCCCCACCCAATTAGGCTAAAAAAGTAATGATTAAAAACAAAATAAAATAAAAAAAACCCCACAAATGCTTGATCAAGGTCCCAGCCCGGCCCGGCCCACGGATAGCGGCCGGAAATATCGACGCGACCCAGCCGGGTCAAGTTCGGGCTCGGGCTCCGGCAGAGAATCTAAACTCTAATTCAGATCACCCTACATAATTCCGTTTTAACTCTTTATGTTTCACATAGGATCATAGAATTGAATCTCATCAAATCTGACTAATGATCAGATTTTCATATAGTCAATATTAGGTGTCATCATAGCTTTTTAAAGGTGACCTGACCAACTGTCATGGACTTTCCAACACAGTCACCTGACCTAAACCCAATTGAATATTAAAGAGGGCACTTTATGGAAGAGTAACCTTTTTTCACACAGAGACTCACATTATCTCTCTAGTGATTTTTTTCAAGACAGTAACTACAACATCACAATAGTGAAAGGAGGCAAACACATGGTGAGATAAAGTTTTTTGCCCAGGCGAGACACTGTTTTTCAGGCAGAAATGTGACAAAGAGTCGGTAGGACAGACAGGATGACAGACACTTCTCCACATATAACCGAGGTATTTTTTTCCTCATATAAGTTGCCAAAAACACTACCAGTTACTACGTTACTGTTGTTTGGTCATGTAACGTTGCGTTGTGGGACATTTCTCTTCATTCTATTGAGTGAAGGTTCTGATTAGCTGTCAGACTGTAAACACCATCAGATCGTAACCCCCTGCATCATAGCCGAAGCAAAATTTGACCCCTCGCCACATCTGAAACTTTCACACAGAGGAGCAAGTGGAGAATGGGCACATGATCCTCAGACTCAAAGGGCAGTGTGAATGGGACTACTGTCAGAGAATGCTGGGATAACATGAGTCACAGGTTTATGAGTCTATGCAGCTTGAGTGCATGTTCTCATTAAAGCAAAAAGGGGACAAACCAAATACCGAGATAATCTGACATTCATGAACATTTTTCAGAGATTTAACTTTTTAGTCTGATTCTATCTTTTGTAATGAAAAATGGTATCACACTGGAGACAGAATATAAGTATTTAGACTAGGGGTGTCAGACTGTTGCTCAGCACACTAAAAGATCTGCAATATTTTGCTGCGCACATTGAAGAACTTGAGCTTCCTTAAGTAGTACAGTCTAGCATTACTGTGAACACCCTAGTTGGCTCCAGCCCTCCAACACCTCCATCTCCTCTCCTAGAATAGAAATTGGGTCTGTAGGGTTATTTTTTCCCCCACTTTTTTTCTTCCCCTTGGTCTTGGCCACATTCCAGGGCAGTTGATGTTACCACATCACCCCATAAAGCTTACACATTTAAAGCATATCTAACCACATAATTTGTCTTATCTGGCGCCTGATGTATTAATCCAATATGGGGGACTGACTGGATCAGGCACACCACATATCCAACAGCAACCATCAGCCCTACATATCAGTCTAACTGAACAGTCTCTGTCTGAACAGTGTAGCCACCCACTACACATCCACAACACAGCAGTGTAACTTGAGCAGCAGCTGCTGTATATATGGACTCAAGCTACTGACTGCCACTTCCTAAAGAAGGTCAAACTGTAGCAGCCTGTCTGAATGTCATGAACACACTGAAAAACAGCAGCTTAACTCCCATAAGTGCTCTTAGCTCTTAATTGTTTCACATTTATTCTAAAGGCAGTGCTCTTTGTACTTCTAGATATACCTAGAGTTCTCTCCCCAAACACATTTGAGACTGCTCCAGCCTGTCCACATTTAAATCACAACTCACCTCTTCAGCACTGTGACTCCTTAGAAACCTATTTCTGATCTAACAGGTTCCCATTTGTTATTTTTGGTAAACGATTAAAAAGTTCTCTCTGGCGAGTGAACAAGCTCGACACCAACCTCGCCTTGATCGGATTTGATTGAATTTTGTTATTAGATCTATAAGGTTAATTGAGATGTGTATACCTAATTATGATAAAGGCAAAATACAGTGGAATTACAAAGGCAGTAACTAAGAGGGAGAACATACAGCACAAAACATTTTACTATCTCTTTGTTTATTGTAAGAATATTACCAAAAAGACTGTGTCAGACTTTATCTGACCCTTTATGTCGAATCTCACCACTTGCCATTGTTATAACAGGCTTCCTTCAACCGCTTGGACCAAAAGTGTCTACATAAGTTTCTTCTTGCCATGACTCCAGCCAACTCATAGTTCTGTTTTCTTGCCATTTCACTAACTCTCATTTTAGATGCTACCAAAATTGATCCAAAAGGCTGCTGCTTGGCTCATGACAGGGATAAAATAGAATGACCACATTACCGTTTGCCTCCCTACACTGGCTCCCCGTTAGTTTTAAAGCCTTGAATGGCCTTGTACCTAAATACATTTCAGATTTACTAACCTGGTTTGTCCTCTCACAACCAGAGAGATCTGCATATGGTCTCCTGCTGGTAACTCCTGGTCATGGTCAGAGACAAAGGGTGATCAGGTTTTTGCTGTCAGAGCCCGCACAAGTTGGACCTCTGCTTGCTGAACTCAGACACACTAAACTGAAAGTTTCTGAACTAGGCCTGAAGATGTTATCATTGAGTTTTATACTGCATGTGATAGTAGGGATGCACCGATCCACATTTTTTCACTTCCTATCCGATCCCGATACCTGAATTTGGATATCTGCTGATACGGATCCTATTCTGATATTTTAATATTATTATTATCATTATTATTATTGTTTTCTATGAGGCTGAAATAAACTCCTCTCTACAGGCAAGTATGGTTTGCATGTATGTCCCAAAAGGCAACTTGAGGTGAGTATAAGGTCAGAAAAGGAAGTCAGAAAAACAGAAAATTCTGTTAACAGGAAAAATCCCATCCTGAATATGGATATGTATATATGTATGTATGTGTATATATGTATGTATGTGTATATATGTATGTATATATATATATATATATATATATATATATATATATATATATATATATATATATATATACATATATATACATATATATATATATATATAATTGTGTGTATACATATATACATACATACATATATAGACATAGTTGCAATTTTGACAGAACTTTTGTGCCTGACACAAAGATTTATTCTTTTTTTTTATAGACACTATTCTACTTTGATCATTTACAACCTGATAGAATTACCTACCTAATTTTGAACAACATAAATAGCTATACTATCTGCATACATTAATGTCTAATTTATGCACGTCATTAACTTTGTTTCTTCCCTGGAGTCTCTGTGCTCTCTCGTCTCGCAGATTCCCATGGATCGTTGTTGGTCCTGCTGCTGTGGCCCTGCTTGACTACTGTCATCACCATTTTTATTATTATTATTATTTATATTATTATCACAATTACATAATTATTGTGAAAGGTGTATTATTTATGGTGCATTATTAACTAACATCAATTATGTAAAGTTGTCTTAAAACCAAAAGTAATGAGGAAACTCATTTGGTGTCAAACCAAGTAGCCTAACAATTTCAGTCAGATGGAATAACGCTGAGATTTCCCCTTTACATGCATAATTTCATTTTATGGAGTTACTAAGTATTGTAAAATAGTTCAGACATTTTGAAGGAAGTCATACTACAGCATTAGAAAATGGGCAAACAAGAAAAAGGGTCAGGTCAAAAGCAAAAACATTCAAATGAGAAACTATAATTGTGAAAGTTTTATTTTCTGAGCTCTAAATATTGGTTAGGCCTATGACATTTTAACTGGTGTCGAAAACAAGATTTGAGTAACAATTAGCCTAAATAACATCCTAATTAAAAGAAAAACTACTCTGATGTTCAAGCTTTAACCTGTTTGACCTATTTTTGTTCAACCTGAAAACATATTTGTGACCCAAATGTATTTTTTTGCTTTTTATTTGGTCCATACATACAGTCGAGAGTATGTTTTTCAGTGTACCTCCACTGTTCCGTTCGATCAATCATTGTTCCTGAATGTGGGATGAATAGTGTTTTTGAAAAAAGTGTCATTTGTAAAACAGTGTATTTAATCCACCAGACATACAGACACCGCGCTGTCTTTGTCCGTCTGTTGCCCCATCCACCATATTGGATGTGGCAGGTCTGCCCTGGAAACAAATTCTAGTACACGTGAAAACTGTGGGTTTTCTCAATTAGAAGCACCAATGTTTAAATTTGACTGATTTTGATGAATTGTTTTCATATTCAATGATCTATATTCATTTTAGTACTAATAATGACAAAAAAAATAACAAAGTCTGCAAATGAAAATAAGACACTGCAGCTGGCTGCTTTTTTTGTTTAATGTGTTTTGCTTTGTTTTAGCAGTAAAGTGAGATACTCCATGACAGAAAATGACATTTATTTTATTTCATACAATAATATTCATGGTAAAAAAAGTAATTAAAAAAAGTAAACTTGCGGGAGGCTACTATTATAAATAGGCACAATATATTATGCAAGTCACTTGGCCATATTTTGTTTGACCAATATGATATGAGCACTAAGTGCTTGAGATACTTTCACTGGTTAAATAAGTTAAAGGATATGGGATGAAAAGTACCAGTATAATTAATACTAAACAGGCTGATTAAAAATTCAACTTTATTTGTCCTGTGGGAAATTTAACGGACATAAAGGCTGCCACATTAAAAGTACATACACCTGGTGCAGTAACAGACAAAGTGTTGGCATGTTTAAAGCAGTGGTTCTCAAAGTGGCGTCCGGGGACCCCCAGGAGTCCTTGAAGTTGTTCCAGGGGGTCCCCAAGCAAAAAGAGAAATTGTTTAGTGTTTATTATTGGGTCTTCTTCTTCTCTTCTTTCAAACATGTCCAACATCATCATGTTGAGGCCAGGCTTGGCATCCACAGAACGCATCCACCTTGGTAAAATTAAGAAGCAGTTATTCAATATGGATGCCCTGATCAGGATTTTTGGGGCTGATCACTACCACACTATCACTTGGCACCAATTGATCATGTGTATCATTTTTTATTTATGATAATAATGATAAGTTTAGCTATGTCTGCCTTTCACCCTGTTCAGTCATGGTAACAGGGTAAAATAATATGCACAGTTTAGATAGAAAAAAAGATTTTCAAATGACATGAAGAATACCAGTGTAATGTGTGTGGATGTGGGAGACTAAGATGGAGAGACTCTGTGATAGTACTAGGCTTTTGGACCATGTAGGTGAAGAGTGAGGGCAAGCTCCCTCTGCTCTTTTCTGTACTCATGGCCCTGTTTTGACAGGAGGTGTACTGGAAGATCTGAAATTCATTTAGCAAAGGGCTAATTAGTATGTATTTTTGAAATAATGACTAGGAAGTCAAAGATGGGAGAGTGTTTTACACTTAAGTTCAACACATTTTTTCAAAATGTGTACTTTCATTTTACCGGAGGATAAATCGAGCATGTCTTTCAGCTCATCATTTATGAGGTTCTTCCCCCTCAGATCCTCCAGAAGATCACGCAACGTGCTCTTTGCCCTCCGTTCTCGATCCTGCGCATTCCTCTTCTCTCTTTCCAGACTCTCCACCCTAGCCAAGGCTTCACTGAGTCTGGCCCTTAGATCATCGGGAGATGTAGGCAGTGCGTAGGAGTGGTCCTAGTAGAAACAAGGATGAAAATATTTTGGGTCATGTTTATATCACATCATTCACAGTTACAGCCGGCCCTTTCATAGCAAGAACAATGTGCTGTCAGGAGGCCTGCATATCTGACAAGAGGTTTGACTATGACCAGGGTCGTGATGCTCACAGCTGTTTGGGGCATAGCTAGTCCTTAGTACTCACAACATTGGGCACAGGTGGAGGTTCAGTCTCTTGGACGGGCTGGGAACCGTACACTGATGGGTTCTCTTGGGCCTTCTTTGAGGTCTGGGATGTCCTGGTTGCCACTGGCTAAAGTGGAAGATAAAATAGTTAATGTTGATGAAGGTTCCCAGTCATCCAGGTCATGGTAATGCTGCATCGCAGGCAACTGGACATGTTACAGTTTTTTGAAGACGTTTCACCTCTCATCCAAGAGGCTTCTTCAGTTCTGACTGAGTCCGTTATTAACAACTTGAACAGATTTAAGTGTACAACCTTGTGTTGTACCTACCATTTTGAGATGAGCTGGGAAACTGAAGACAGATGGAACAGCTCCATCTCGGATCCTGACCGTTTGACCTGTTCTGTCGAAGTCCTCCTGTCTGAAGTGCTCACTGCAGAGCATGGAAGACCGACTGGCACAAAAGCCTTCCCTTCTGAGAGCTACTTCCCACTGCTTCCTCAGCTCCTGATCTTTGGGAAACCTTCAAAGTGTGAGAAAAGTGAGCTAACCAACTAACAGTACTCAGAGTCGTTAGTTCCGGACAATTTAGTTAAATGTGGTTCATTTCTTATAACATCTCATATTTCATAGACTGCAGCCGAGCCAGTCTCTAGTTCTGAAAACACTCAAATAAGTTTATCCAAATGTTGTCTGGAGGCTGGCTTGACCGCCGGAATTCATAGCATTATCCACAACGTTAGCAAATGTAGTTTATCTACATGCTGTTAGAATGGCGAAATACAACCACAAACAAGTGCTCAGTCTTACCGGTGAAAGGTTATTCCCCGGGATCTGGTTTGGATAGTGCAACGGTGTGTACAGCCCCAAGCAGCACATGAGTGAGGCATCTTTCCAGCCTTCCAGCCTGCCACATCCAATATGGCGGCGACGTCGACGTACGATCAGCGTACAATCCGGCGAGTCAATGCCGCGTCTACGTACATATATGTGTATTTGTGTGTCTGAGCTTCCGCCTACTCATCGCTCGTATTTAAATTTCCTTTTGGTTTGCTGTTGCGTCAAGTTCACGGTGACACACACAGAAACGTTAGTACATCCTTACCCACAGGACAATAAAACACTAACTACCACTGCAGTGAATTGAGTAACGTACATTTCCACTGCGGCAGGCTCTTTCCGAGCTGCTCATCCAACACCGGTGTTTGACAATTCTGTGGCACAATCCTGTTGCAAACATGTGCTTCTTATAGGGAACGATCCTCCCTTGGCCTCTTCGTGTACATAATCTTTTCTTTTTCTTTCACTATATTTCTTTCGATGACAAAACCGGTCAGAGCTAAACGAAAATGTTTTATTTTGAAACGCATGCACAGGAAGTACGTGGTATTTCTAAGAAACTCGACACTTCCGTTTGTACTCAGCAGCTAGCTACCGCGCACCGCCTGTTCAACACAGTTATTATTGAATTACGGTTATTTTATCATTCCTGTAGCTGTAGCTGGTAGTCAAAGATGAATACGGTACTTTCCAGAGCTAACTCTTTGTTCGCCTTCTCTCTGAGCGTAATGGCGGCCTTAACTTTCGGCTGTTTCATCACGACAGCCTTCAAAGACAGAAGAGTTCCTGTGGACATCCACGTCGCTAAAGTCATGCTGTAAGAGTCATCGTCGTCCAACAGCTGTTAGCATAAAGTGTGCTGCTGTGCATGTAACTTTACTTCATTATAGCTATGATCCAGTTATTACCCTCAACGCTAACATGTTCACGGTAAAGGAGCAGCTGAAAGACTCCTGGTGCTCGGTGCTTTCAGATGCTGCTCGGTGTACAAAGACGCAGGTTGCAGGGCCTGCTGCCGGTGTTTGGGTCAACCTGACAGTTTGATATTTTTGATACTCTTGTGATTGTTGGACTTATATAGAGAACACCCACCGGACAGTTTGGGCAGTTTGTATTATGGATGTAGAGTGAAGTCAGATAAACTGTTGTTGGTATAGTGAGGAACGTTGTTGAACTGCTTTAAAGAACATCTCACACCTGCTGATGAATTCATGACAGAAATCCATCTATACAGGAAACTGTCCACTGCTGACGACTATCACTGAATGCTCAGTGACATTGGTGTTTACTTCCTGTACTTTGTGATGACACATTTCCAGAATTGGATCACTGAGTTATAAATTTTTCACAATATTGTATTTAAGTATTTAACCTTTATTTTTATTTTTTAATGACATCTCGTATGTATTTATACAAAAATTGATACAAACCAAAGCTTATTTAGTTCAGTCATGTTGACATCTGTATATATAACACTCACCCAGAACTATGAAACTAAATACACTGTTTCATGTAGTAGAAGAAGTCTTGCAGGTTAAATAGTCAAATCAGCGGTTAGAAAAAGATGGAATTTTCATGGAATGGAAACAATATCAGAAATAATAACTATACAGCATCTAGAGCATAGAAACAAACTCAGTGACAGATCTAATGGTCTAAAGCTTTGAAGGTGTTGTTAGTTTGATATCTGCTCTAGCGTTTCCCACTTTTGTACACAGTTATGGTAATACTAACTAGAGTGGCACCATATTGGATCAAAATCGGACAGTAGGATGTTTAAATTTTTTGTGATATATATTGTGAAGAGTGCTTCATCCTCCTTCTTTCTCTGTTTCACAGGAAGAACGTTGATGACTTCACAGGACCCAGAGAGCGCAGTGACCTGGGCTTCATCACTTTTGACCTCTCAGCTGATATCCTTTACAATATTGCTTATCAAAATGACGTGCTGTAGTGTACAGTACGTGGAAGAAGAGTACATTTTTAGTTCTTCTTTCTTTTTCTTTTTTTTTTAGTAATCTTGAGGTTATACTCTGGTTTTGTGGTGTTGACATGATCTCTGTGTGATGAGTCACCCAGCAGCTCTTGTGTCTCTTCTCTTGTTTTTCCTCAACTTTTCCCACATTTGCAGCCAATTTTTGATTGGAACGTTAAACAGCTGTTTCTCTATCTGTCTGCTGAGTACGCAACAAAGAGCAATGTAAGTCATAGTACACACACACGCACACACACACACACACACACACACACACACACACACACACACACACACAGGTATTGGTAGTGTGGACAAACCCTGTAAATACCTCGCAACAACTCTTACTCTTTGTGTGTGTGTGTGTGTGTGTGTGTGTGTGTGTGTCAGTCTCTGAACCAGGTGGTGCTTTGGGATAAGATTGTCCTTCGAGGTGAAAACACCAAACTGAACCTCAGAGACATGAAATCCAAATACTTTTTCTTTGACGATGGGAACGGACTAAGGTAAGACACACACACACACACATACTCCACTCACTGATGTTTGATTAAAAAGGAAAAAAATTCAGTTTACTGGATAATCCAGATTGTGTTTTTATATTACCTCAGAATAGTCAAGGCTAGCAAAATCAGACTTTAGAAATCTGACAAAACAATCAAAAGGCTTTTCCTTTTTGACGAAAACACAGAAGGCCTTTTTTTGATTTGTTTTAAGGTCAAAATCAAAGAGGACAGAGGCTGACATATTCTGACTTTCAGTCCCTCGTATGGGTACTGAGTCCTACATTTCCCATAATACAATTTTCTGAATACAAGTTTAAGAGATTTTCATGTGTTGTTCTATAATATAACTCAATAAGTAACCCACATGTGAATTATACAGCGTTCATTGTTTTAAAAACGGCGATTGCTAACAAGTCAGGGACATTAAACATCATCACAGCGAACACGGAGACTCATCTGCTCACTAGTGCGTCTTTACAGGCCCACTTCAGCTACAAACCATTCTGACTCTGACTTTACAACTTGTACATTGATCAGTTTATAGTAAAATGTGTATAGTATGGTAGGAAACTTAGCGGTGGTGACGTTTAAGTCATGCTATCACATTTAAAGCCTAACATAAGCTTTTAACTTCTGGTGACTGCATTTATGCCTCAAAGATCCTTAAAGTGGAGTTCATCTGTGACGAACAAAATGTGTAAGGATCATATACTTGTTTGACACAGAGATGATTAATCCCATAAGCCTTTGGTTGACAAAAATACAGCATGCTAATAATATGATTGGCTAATGTCATGTCTGTGTTGTGTCCAGGGCCAACAAGAACATCACTCTGACACTGTCATGGAACGTCGTTCCCAATGCTGGAATCCTGCCTCTCGTGGCTGGAAGTGGACACGTCAGCCTCCCTTTCCCGGATTCATACGAGGCCACCAAGAGCTACTAGACCAACAGAAACACAGCACACACTGTACTGATGACATGAGCACAGGCACACTGTACACTTGTGTTTCCTCATAGATGTAAAATGATTTTTGGTTTGTAATAAAAGTTGAGTTTTGAACATCTGTGTCTTTGTTGGGATTTTTAAACAACAGTAAAGCTGTTGATAAAAGGATAAGTTCACCCAAATCATAAAAACACACACTCAATGATCCTACATGGACATCATTGGAATTGGCTTGATTTCAACAATTTACTAGTACTGAAGCTGTACACCGACAGCTTCTGTTAAAAGTATGAGTGCTTCATTTAATCCCACTGTGAACCAGACAAGCTTTTATAAAGTCAGTTAGTTCATGGCATGTATATCCATCATTGGTGGTAATTCCTGCTCACACTAAATTATTTTCGAGAAGGTAGCCACACAGAATATTATATTTCAAAGGACTTTATGTGGTAAACATAATGCTTTGGCTACTAAACAAATAAAAAGTTCAACAATTCACTTTTGGAATATAAAAAAAATGAACACGTACACATGGAAACTGTACACACACAGAATAGCACTGCATAATACATCAACGCCCACTTTGTTCAGCTTCAGTGGACAAACAGGTTGTCGTTTTTCTTCCAACATTTTACTCAAAAAAACAATTACTAGACCTCATTTACAAGTAATTCTCCATCCTGTGTCTGAATAAAGTAAAATAGTGTTTTCACTCTAGCAATGACAGAAGATACAGAGTCCATGTGATTGAGACCTTTGAAAGAGAAATGTTTGTGGAAAGATTTATACAAATTTCAACTTGAGGCGAGGGGAAACTGCTAGCCTGGCTCCATCATCAGTGAAAAAAATGACACCTTCCCACAACTCCACAGAGGTCCTTATATACATGTTGAATCAGAAGAAAATGAAACTTTCGGAGCTGTGGAGCTGTTTGCTTTAGGTCAGGCTTAATGTTTTTATCAGCTGACTCTCTTCATATTTGGAAGAAAAAGACACACACCGGCTGAGCATATATAGAAAAATACATTCCCCTCTGTAACGGCCGTTTCAAGCGGTGTGTTAGTCTATGCGCTGGATGAGCTTCTCCTCCATCATACAGAAGAGGGCGACGTGGGACAGGTCAGAGATGAAGGCGTCACAGGCTCGTCTGCTGATGCTCTTACAGCCTCTGAGGTCCAGCAGAGTCAGAGCGGAGAGACGCTTCAGGTAGGACAGACAGCCGTCAGTCAGCTCACTGCAACCTGGACAGACAGACAGACAGACAGACAGACAGACAGACAGACAGACATCAGGAACTGCTCTCATCCTGAATTAAACTCTGCTGTTGTCTTGTGAAGTACTGTATGCTGGTGGCTGGCTGGTGTCTGTACTCCAGAATACAAAGATTGCTTACCGCCGTACCACCTTGAATGGAGTGAGCAACTTTTTAGTTCCAACAAATGAAACTGAATGAAGACATGAGCAGTACATGATGTGTACTGACATGATGACATGAAGTATTTCATGAAGTCAGTAGAATGTACCTTTTACTTCAAAGTGCCAGACATTGTCTGCTGCTGTGTAAACATAAGGACTGGGTCAGACTTGGTATCAGTAGATACCAATATTAAAAAGGTTCACATCAACTGGAACTAATAACTTCACATGTCAACAAAATCTTTTTTCGTTGCTTTCAGAATTTTTAAATTAAATTTTTTTTTTTTTTTCATTAATTGCCTTTGTTATTTTAAAAAGTAAACTGGTTTGATGAATCATCAATTAGTTGGTAATGATAGGTGATCATTTTAAGTCGCAGCTCTTTTGATTTCAGAAAAGAAGCCCAGGCGGGAGATTAAAGCCTGTGCAAAGAAGCAGAAACTGTTTTTACTGCTAACAAAGAATGAGCGAGATGAACGGCAGTGTGATCCATCAGTGGGACCCTGATGCTGCTTTAACACCCACCTGCCAGTGTGACTTCGGTGAGGTTGTTGCGGGTGTGGGTCCCAGCTGCTGCCAGCAGGGCGATGGACGAGTCGGTTATGTCTTTGCAGTGAGCCAGGTCAAGCCTCTCCAGCTGTGGCATGTGGCGCTGCAGCAGCCTCAGAGTGGACTCACTGACATCCAGGCCGGACAGACGCAGCGTCACCATGTTCCTGAGTCTGCTGCGAGACGACTCGGAACCTACAGGGAGAGACAGATGGCAGAAAGGGTCAGCTGAATATGAAAAGTCAATACAGAGATTATGAGGTTCATTTTAGTGAGCCAGTGGCACTTATATAATATCTCATCACACCAGGGTATTTACACTGCCTGGCCAATGAAAAAAGGTCACACACTCTAATATTCCGTTGGACCGCCTTTAGCTTTGATTACGGCACGCATTCGCTGTGGCATCGTTTTGACAAGCTTCTGCAATGTCACAACATGTATTTCTTCCAGTGTTGCATTCATTTTTACCAAGTTCTTGTATTGATCATGGGAGAGTCGGGCCGCCGCCCAAAGATTCTCAGTGGGGTTATGGTCTGGACTCTGTGGTGGCCAATCCATGTGTGAAAATGATGTCTCATGCTCCCTGAACCACTCTTTCACAGTGTGAGCCCGATGAATCGTGGCACTGTCTGCTGAACCTAGACCTGACCAACTGAATCATCCCCAGATCATAACACTAACCCCCACAGGCTTGTACAGGAGACACTAGGCATGATGGGTGCATGGTTTGATCTAGCTGTTGCCTACCCTGATGTGCCCATCACTGTGGAACAGGGTCAATCTGGACTCATCAGACCACATGACCTTCTTCCATTGATCCAGAGTCCAATCTTTATGCTCCCTAGTAGATTGAAGCCTTTTTTCCAATTGGCCTCACTGATTAGTGGTTTTCTTAAGGCTACACAGCTGCTCAGTCCCAATCCCTTGAATTCCCTTCACATTGTGCGTATATGAATGCTCTTACTTTCACTATTAAACACAGCTCTGAGTTCTACTGTTGTTTTTCTACGATTTGATTTCACCAAACGTTTAAGTGATCGCCGATCACGATCAATCAGGATTTGTTTCCGACCACATTTCTTCCTCGAAGACGACGGTTCCCCGCTATCCTTCCAGTTTTTAATAATGCGTTGGACAGTTCTTAACCCAATTTTAATAGTTTCTGCAATCTCCTTCGATGTTGTCTCTGCTTGATGCCAGTGATTTGACCCTTCTCAAACAGACTAACATCTTTTCCACGACCCCGGATGTGTCTTTCCACATGGTTGTTTAAGAAATGAGAAGCTACTCATTGCATCAGTTGGGGTTCAATAACTTGTTGCCAGCTGAAAGATAGTCGCCCATGCAGTAATTATCCAATAGGAGGCTCTTACCTATTTGCTTAGTTAAATCCAGGTAGTGACTTTTTTTTCGGCCAGGCAGTGTATTAATATTTAAATCATTAAGTTAGATGTAATACCTTTTAAGACCTTGTCCATAAATTTAAAGGCCTCATTGCCACTTCTGAGTTCTAAACAGTTACATCAGCAACACAGTTTAAATTACATTTACTATATATTAATTGATTGATTACATAATTCAAATGGGGGGGTGGGGACAAAGCGCAAGAGAATGAACTGAGTGACGAACCCAATGAAACCAGTATTTTACCAATAAACAAAAGAATTGACAAAACTAAAAGTGAAATATTTAAAACTTTGGTGAGCTTCAGGGGGGTCATGCCATGTAGGAACCCCCTCACAAATACCCAGTGGTGAGAAGTATTCAGATCTTTTACTCAAGTCAAAGTAGCAATAGAACAATGTAAAAGTACTCCACAACAGGTAAAAGTCCTGCATTATCTGCATTATCAAAAGTAAAACTTGTTTTAAAAAAATGGCCCTGTGACTGATATATGATTGGATCATTTATCATTTGATTATTATAATTACATCAAATCTGTTGTAGCTGTAATTTATATATTATTAGGTAGTTTCATCCAGTGGTTCCCAACCTAGGGGTCGGGGCCTCCAAAGGTTCACAAGATAAATCCGAGGGGTGCTGAGATTGTAAATGGGGTAGAAAATAAGAAAAAAAGTTGTGCTGCACAAATCTGAACAACTTTGAATATTTCACATCTGTAAAATATTTCTGAGTTTTACCTCTAAGAGCCTCAGATATCCATTTAAATTAAACCATACGAGGGGAAATGTCTGGTAACAACTCAAGGTCACACAATGATTCAATTCAGGCAAACTTTACCTATTTTGCTAAATATTAACACATTGAGAACAAGCTATATTCTAACAAGTGTAATGCCCTGTTAAACAACATTTATGACTTTTTATTACTTTTTAAGGGCCTCCATTTTTTCTAAATAGATTTTTTGACTTTTAATACTTTTTTTTAAAGACCCCACATACACCCCGCACACAATACAGGTTGGCATGATAGAGGCTGTGACAATCGTGGCCATTAACAGTCACTACTTTCATCCTCTTTAAATCCATGGTTCTGCCTGTCACGACGCACTAACAGTTTGGGATTCTTGTGGAGTTTTCCCTCAGAGGAAACGGATTGTTGTTGGTCATGTTGATGAGCCTTCTGTTGTCAAGTTCGAGAAGCACGTGAAGTTAAAACACCACAGTGTCACACTTTGGCCAGGCGTTACCATGGTTACCCAGTATTTTAGACTGCCAGGTGGTGACTGGCAGGAACAGACCATCATGAGCAAGTTATTATCAGAGAGAGAAGTCTTATTGGAGTTTACAGCAGCAGTAGTTTGATGTGTGTGGTGGTGATTTTACAAGAGTCTGCTGCAACTGAATTCAACCAGTGGATGTGTGCAGACGGAACAGATATCTGCCGTCTTCAGGTGGCTGGAGAGAGTCAGCAGGGTTAAGAAAGTCTTTCAGTGTAACCTACTAACTGTCTCAGATCAGAGAGCTGTAAGAATCACTCATTAATGTCAGAATCAGAACAAAACCGTCTGTCTTGCATTAACACTTGTCGGCTGGTAGAATTAAAGTGGAAAGACAAAGAGAACATCACTAAAAGGGATTGTGTGATGTCTCCTGCTACTGACCAGGCGGGCTGATGATCTCTTTGATCTGGGCGTCTTTCAGGCCTTCACACCAGCGCAGATCCAGCAGCCGCAGGCAGGGCAGGGTGGGCGAGACCAGGGCGGACAGGCAGGACCAGGACAGACCAGTCACCCTCAGTTCCCTCAGACCTGGAGACACACAGGAAGACAGAGACGGGAGGTGTAACGAGACATGTAGGGACAGGGGGCTCTGTGTGTGTGTGTGTGTGTGTGTGTGTGTGTGTGTACCTGGGAGCCTGGTGAGCAGACAGTTGAGTTGTCTCTTGGCCAGAGGAGTCCAGGACAGATCCAGAGAGGTGGGCTGGCGTTTGATGATGCCTGCCAGCGCCTGGTTGGTGAGCGGACTGCAGCGACTCACGTCCACGTGGCTCCACAGACGCTTGTCACAGCTCCTGCACAGGACAGTGAAACATGACTGTCAGAGCTCTTCCTCCTGCTCACACACTATATGTTGAGGAGTGCTCTTTTTGTAGAATAAAGTGTGAGACGTACCACTTGTACCAGGCCTTACAGACGGTCATGCAGGCCAGCAGCTCGGCTCGGTTCAAGTATGTGAACACAGACACCCAGACCTCCTTCTCTCCTCCTCTCTCATTGCCTACATCCTTAAAAGACGGCAGAGACAGCAGGGATGGGGGAGACAGGGAGAAGGGTGCAGAAGGAGCAGCAGCTTCCTCTTCCTCTGAGGAAGATGCAGAGTGACCTCTAGTGCCTCTGTCGCCATGGTTACCCCGCAGACGCGGCCTAAAATATTAAAATTATTAAATAAATAATTATAAATAATTCATATGTCACAAACATACATACAGAACACGCACATTTGGAATAATTATTAGCCAACTGTAAAGTGACGGCAGAACAGCTCATGGTTGCTCAGTACACTTTCTCATGAAGAAAAGGACAGAGCATCTATGCAACAGAAATTTAAAGAAAGCTTTTGGGAGAGTTAGTCGTTTGTTCATTCCAGCAGCTAGGAATAAGCTGAGATGCAGTCTCTAACTCAAACATATCTGTGGCATATTCCAGTTTGTCAATTATCAGGTGACACACTTGATTAGCCAGTGGTATCTGTATATTTTCTGTTCTTTAAACTGGAGCTACACTGACCTTAAGCTTACCTATGTGACTGTGATCACAAAAACACAAAGGTGGACACACTGGGCCTCATTCATGAAACGTGAGCAGAACGAATTTGTGTGTAAACCGTTCGCAGACGGAAATTTACGTGCATCTCCGCATTCATCAATATTTTAGTAGCTCCGATATTTTCGTAGCTACTAACAAAATCTCCACATGCTGCTGACCACACGTAGTGCTTGTGTACATTTAAGAACGCATATAAATAATGCTTGTCACTATTGGAAATTACAATTTTAATTCATATTGCTCTCTGTTATGTACACAATAGGCAGATGCCTTTGAAACACGTGATATAAACATGACAAACGATTAAAAATATAACACATTTAGTTAAATTAATTACTCAATAGATTACGCGTTCTTTTCTATGGGAGATAGATCTTTGAGCCGCATCCTGCCTGCAGTTCTTAACGGTATTATTAAACTAATGCCAGAGTATATTAAATGTCTCTATGGCGCACAACGGCAGGTAGAAGTAATGCAGGGATTCAGTGCGATCGCAAACATGCCAGGTGTCATCGGTGCCATAGACTGCACACACGGCTCTATCCGGTGATGCGTTTGCTTACATAAACCGGAAAAACTTTCATTCCGTGAATGTGCAACTGATCTGTGACGCAAAGTGTGTGTTGTTAAACGTTGTGGCACGGTGGCCTGGTGGGACGCATGACGCATTTATCCTGCGTAATTGCGCAGTTGGCATGCGTTTGGAGGATGGAGCTGTGAGAGACGGCTGGCTCATTGGTAAGAATATAGCCTGCATAATTACATGTGTGTGTTATATATGGACTTACCCTTCTATATCCAGAGGGGATAGGGGTTACTGCACTTCTCCCAAAATGACTTCAATCTCCGCTTCGGAATAATTCTTTTTTATTTCTCTTTCTTTCTTTCTTTGCGCCATGACTGACAGGTCGACAGGATGCCTCTACACCTCCTTATATGGTGGTCATTGGCAATTCATGGGCGGGGTTTTATGCTAATAGCTGATTACCGGGAGCGCGCTGTCACCTTACGATGGATTGGCATTCATGATCATACACACGTGTTTACGATCAGATCTGAGTTTCCCTCGGCGTTCATGAATCCGGAGAAGGTTTTTAGTAGCGTAGGCTTTTATGTGCAAATCTACGCACAAATTTACTAACGTTTCATGAATGAGGCCCAGTGAACCCATCCTTTCTGTGGAGTGATCCATGAAAACATCCTCCTTTATGACCAGCCTGTTTGTTGGCTGTTTGGGTCTCAATCAGACTGACCAGAGTTACAGTTGTGTTTTGTCTCTCAGCTCACACTGGGCCTCATTTTAAAGAACATTTGACATCATGTGTAGCACTGTACTAAAGTGAAGTGGATCATGTGTGCTGCTCTACCTGCCAGGTCCTCTCGGGGTCATGCTGTCAGCTGTGGTGTCAGCACTCTTGACACGTGAAGGCTTGGACAGAGCTGTCTTTCTCTGAATGAAGCCCTGCTGACCACCAGCACCCACTGCAGCCGTCCTCGGACCCATCGCTGCTTCGAGCTTTGGAACTATGGAGCCTGAACAGTGAGGACACGTCCATCAGAATTCAGCCTGTTCATTTTGACTGTACAGTTCATATATCCTTTACTTTTCAAAGTGATCATAGTGTAACTGTTGGCATCTGAAGCCTTACCAGATTGCCTCTTGGCCTTATGGGGGCGCTGTAGAGTGACCGTCAGATAGGAGCCACTCAGCAGGTCATCACTCAGATCAGACACCAGGAGGACTGGGGGCTCCGGGTCTGAATCCCAGTGCCCTTCCTCCTCTTCCAACTCCTCCTCCTCCTCGTCTTCTTCCAGCGTGTCCATCTCCTCCTCTTCAGGGTCAAAGTCCTGCCCCTCACTGTCCTCATCTTCATCGTCATCTTCATCATCATCAGTCCTGCGCCTCCTCCTACGTCGACGAAGCCGTCGATCTTTGCCTCCCTCTTCACTGTCCTCCTCTTCTTCATCGTCGTCATCGTCGTCGTCGTCATCATCATCGTCTGACTCTTCGGACTCGTCTCCTCTTCGCTGCATCCTGGAGCCTCCCCGCAGCCTCACCCCTCTCCCCCTTCGTCCACTCTCCCTCATGCCCATCCCTCGCTTAAGTTTGAGGACAGAGGAGGAGCCAGGAGTCATGAGGCCTCCTCTGCTTCCTCTGTGGGCCAAGCCTCCTCTCAGCAGGCCTCTCCTGTTGGCACCAAAGCCCCTCCGAGAAGAGTGCCCCCCCCCTCGCGCATGGAGCACCATCTTTCTTCTCTGAGAGCCTGAGGACATGAATGTGACGGACGATCAGGTCAAACTGAAGCAAACACAACCACAACTTAAGATATCTGGATGTCAAACTTCAAGTTGACTGTTTGGTTTATTTGGAGGGACATTATCTCATTCTGTGTCTTTGTGAATAAAATATAACTAAATAACTGTGATTGGTTAGCAGTAAGCAGTGACAAAATGCTTCTAGTTCATCTTTTAGCATAGACCAACCTTCATCATCATCATCACTGGCAGAGTCGTCTCCATCTCGGCTGTGTCTCTGCCGTCGGTAAATCTTAGCCATTCGAGCATCCAGCAGGGAGGAAGATTTCCGCTTCTAGAAATACAGGGAAAGAGGAAAGGCGGGAAAGAGAATGGAGGAGAGGGTAGAGAGATATGTAGATGCATAAAGGAAGTTGTTGAGCCTTAAATTAAAAGTGGATTCAGAAACAGAACCCAACATCTTTCAGTAGAGGCTCCACAGTGAACACTCACCACTGGAAGGCCTTCACCTTTGTCTCCTTTCGACTGCGGGAGGAAGAGGAAAAATCAGAAACTCACTGCTAGAGTTCAAGAACGCTTCCTGTCACTTCTTTTGGCTTTGCGGTAATGAAAGTTTTTGGAGGATGGTAATATTTTTTGGACAGACGCTGTAATAATGTAATGCTTTCAAAGTGCACAATCAATATGTAATCCAAAAGGAGAAACAAAAAAGGATCAATATTTGCACTGGCAGAGTGGAAAAGCCTCTGTATACACTTCTCCATGGAAAGCCATGATAATACTTGTGGCTGTGTCTCCTTTAAGGAAGAGCTTACCCAAACCTCAAGGCCTTGCTATCATCTCCTCCCAACCATCAGTACAGGTATAGTTGCAGCATTACTCATGGTGAGGTTTGTACAGAGCATCACGAAACAAGGTGAAGGGAGTGAAGATAAAGTCATGGAGTGTCTCCTCCTCATAGTGCGTCATCATGAACCATGCACCCAACCAAAACTACACTGACTGACTGACAGACACGCTACAGAGCATCTTTGGTCTGACTTTTAGTTGA
Source organism: Lagodon rhomboides (assembly GCA_039737535.1). Lineage (NCBI taxonomy): Eukaryota > Metazoa > Chordata > Actinopteri > Spariformes > Sparidae > Lagodon > Lagodon rhomboides. Next base: position 1,618,091 of record CM077786.1, read on the forward strand.
ACATACATTTAACTGATTAACACTCAATTCACATACAGCGTCAGTATAGTTAATATGGTTACGTTTATATATTCTCTTTATTATTCTGTTTTAGTTCATTTCATTGCCAGCCCTCTTCAAACCTATATGAAGTAACGTGTTCTGACGTACAGACACATGGTCAATATTCATCTGCATATGATGAGCATCAGAATCTGAAAGTCATCATGGAAACTTAAACCTGACATTTAAGCACTTCTGAAAGGAAATAACAAGATGGAGCCTGAAACAAAATAAGCTTTTTGAATTCCTAATATTTCTATCAGTGATTTTTTCACATATTGTTGTTGTATAGCATGAAACTGGGACATGTGACACAAACAACAGCGAAGAGTTTAATATTTGATTTCTGGAACATGGCTGTGGTCAAAAAGCTATCTATATGTATATTTCAATATTCAGGACTGACTCTGGCTCAACAGCTGTATCCAGAAAACCCTAACGACCAGAAATCCTTCTACCCCTTTTCTCCACACACACCTACTCCCTGTTAACAACTGACACAAGCTCTTTCAGTCAGTCAGTTACTGCAGTGATGAAAAAACTAACAAAACAAAAAAAAGAGGAACAAGAGGCACAAACAGTGTCACAAAAGTGGTTCATCCAGGGGTTCAAGTGTCAAGTTAAGTGTAGTGGGCCACTGAACAATATCAGCTTCTCCAACATCCTTTTTACCACCGAAGAAGAGTAGACTGTGTCCAGCTGTGCACTACATTTTTTAAAAGAGGTACGAAAATCCACAGATTTAAAATGAAACACAAAACTTTACAGCATATGATGTATGCTGTGTTCACAGGCAATAAAAGTTTGGTTTTTTTTTAATTCTGCAATGATTCTGAGTGTGACCCAAACTGTGGTTTTATCAAACAACAGCTTCTTATCTGAACTGAGTAAACCAGGCTACACACTGTCCATTAAAATGAGCCATGAAAGTAATAATCTAGAGAGTATGGAGAAGGAAAAACTGGACAGAAACCAACCAAGCTAAAGGTAGCTGCAAACTGAGAACAGCTGTCACAGGGAACAGTCGGAGAGAAGAGGCACTACTCTTGTAGGAACTGTGAAAACAGACCTCTTCAAAAAAGATTCTCCTTCTCTGACAAGATGATTTAAATAGTAAAGTTTACAACAAGAGTTGTGTCTGTTCTCTTGAAAAAGATGGAAAGGAAAAAAGGGGTGGGGTGCACGCAACAGACGGGTGGATGTACGCAGAATAGGCGGCACCTCTCACCAGTCTCGAGCTGATTGGCTGAGAAGGCAGAGGGGCCGCTACCAATAGAAGTGACGCTGAGGAGGAGGAGCAGCAAGGAAGAGGAGGAGGAGGAGGAGGAGGGAAGAAACCACAGCGGACCACCTCCCCGTCCTGCTGGGAGCCCAAAGGACCCCCTATGGTAGCAGAGGGCCCGGGGCCCAGCCTGAGGACCAGGGGGCCGTGGGGACGGATGTGCTGTTGGTGGCCTGCAGCCAACGATTCATCGCTGCCTGATGACTGACGGAGTTAAATTAAATTCAAAGAAAACAGAAAATAAAGAACCAAAAAAACAAAAAAATAAATAAATAATGAAAAACCACACAGGAGATACACATTACCCGTTAGATTTAACACTCATCCAAGTGTGTGGGTGTTTGTGTGGGGGATCGCCGGGTTAATGAGTTCAAGAGAGAGCGCAAGTATTTGCAAGGACACTCAGAAGTGTGTTTGTGTGCAGTGTATTCAATGTAAGTACATACAAAAAGTAGGAAACAGCGGTGTGTGTGTTTGTGTGTGCATATGTACCTCTGGGTCAGTGATCCCTTGGACACACTTTGGACACTCCCAACAGCTGGGCAGGTCTTTATTCACCAGTCCTTCACCCTGAACCTGCACAGACCAATGGAGACATGATGAAATGAAGAAGAGGAAAGAGGAAATAAAAGAAGACTAACACCGTTTATATCTCACTACTTTAATTCAGATTATGACTGAGACAGATTGCATTCACGCTTGTATTAGTGTAATAAGACCTATACATGCAGTATGTGCTACATAAGTCTAATCAGTATAAAAGATCACTCCAGCTATTTAGAATTGTACTTTCATGAAGTTGAAGGATTCACAAGAGACACAGCTGTGTTTCTATGAGTGGGATCCAGTTTGTTTCATCATCCAACTTAACGAGGATGCATGTGCCTGATGTGGGTGATGGGATACAAATACAGTTTAAATACTGTTCCATGGATATACATAGAGAGTAAGCCTGGTGCAATCCGCTGACGAAACAGATCACATAAATATGTTGATTTACGTAACGTGCGTTGATACAGAAGATGTAAGCACTGCTGCCGCTGTGCTGGAGCACTTGAAGCAGAGGCATTCCGTGGCGGCTGGATTCACACAGATGTGGCGGTGAGGTGAAACGCCACAGGTTGGTGCAGCAGTGGCAGAGTGTCACTCCGTGGTCTGTGTGTGTGACGTTTTGGGAACCCCCGCTGATCAGGTTGCCGAAAGACAAGGCTGCTATGTTGTTTTGTGACTGGCATGCTGACCCTACCAGTGATTGTTTGTCTTCATTGACAGATTCAAAATAACAGTAAACTACCAGGATGAGGCAGGTCGTGGCTGTGTTTTAAACTGGGGACCAAGACAGAACCGTAATGAAAGTGAAACTTAACGCTCCACAGAAATGTCTGTTGTGTTCACTCTGTAGTATTTATCCATGCTAAATAACCTGTCCTGGCACCGACCCGTTCTGCTGTTTAGGATCTACGGTCAGGCCTCTGCCACAGCAGCTTCAATACGCTGCTTACTTGTTAATACTGTGACTGGTTACTTTTTGTCTCCGCCAAAACCTAATATATATTAGGGTTACACAGATTACCAGTTAAACTGGGCTATGTTTTTGTTGAGGAATAATGCCCTGCAGTGTTACTTTGTCATATCTGTTTGTTGATAGTTGAATAAAACATTGAAATATAAATGACAACTTTGAAAATGTTATTTTGGGTAAATGCGTTGTTATATAAACTGAGTAATAAAAAAAAAAATAGATTAATCCAAAACATAATCGATAGATTAATCGATAACCTAGTAAAGATGCGCCGCAATAAGCGATCAAAGGCCGGGAAGAAGAAGATTGCTGGCTCATAAACATGGATGTAAACAATCCTGGGTTTCAAGGATTTTAAAATGAGCTTGACCAATGTTTTACGCAGAAGGAAATGCATTCAACATTCTGTGTATTGTTGAGGCCTAAACAAATTCAGGCTGGTGAGTAACACTGAAGGAACACATAACTAACAATCCAAGCGGCAGAGGCTCAGATATCCTGACTTTTTGTCTCTATTATGGGCCCAAGAAAAGACAAGAACCTACATTTCCCATAATGAAAACCCAATTGTGTCTAAGTGAGAAAGAAAGAGCCAAAGTGAAACAAGAACTTCAAAGTTCTGTAGTTTTTTCTGTAGTTGCTTGGTTCTTTTATTGAAAGAGCTTTAGTTTTAGTTGAGCTGATTTGTCTTGTCTTATCTCCCAATAACAACTTTTGAGTTCCACTGTGGGAATTTGTGAAGGCACTGTGTAGAGCTATGTTACACTCAGAATTCAGACAGTCAAATGAAATACAGTAAAATAAAGTGCACTGTATAGTAAACAGGGAAGTGTGTATGTGTGTTACCGTGAGGCAGGCAGGGTGGACTATCTGTGCACAGTTGGAACACTCCATCAGAGTGAGGGAGGAGTCTCCACTTTCCTCCTGATTGGGCTCCTTGCAGATCTCACACACTGCAGACAGAGGAAGTCCCGGCTGGAGGGGACAGAGGGGGAGTCACAAAACAGACACATCCAACATTTAGAATTAAAGAAATGAATGAGAGCTGCTTACAGAGAGACACTGTCGTAGCACACAGGTCTGCTTCAGCTTCCCCGGTCCTCCAAACTTCTTCATGTCTCTGCAGAAGTTACAGTCTCCACATTCTGGTCTCATACAGGCTTCACAGCGCTTACACCTACAGAGAAGGAAACATAACATTACACTGTAAAATGGGCGGATATAATTGGTGTTGGCTAACCTACAACCTAATAAAATCATCAACAACAACCTCCAACCTGTCACCTGGTGTACAAAAACCCACGCATACACACAAACACACAGTGTTTTACCTGACCCTGCGCCGTCTCAGCACAGACATGGAGGAGGCTGGTTTCTGTGGTCGTGGGATGATGGGAGTGGTGGCCAATTTAGGGCGAGGCGGAGGTGGTGGAGGAGGAGGAGGCTGGTACCATGAGGGCTGGTGGAGAGTAAAGAAGAGAGAATGGCTCAGGGAACAAGAGGAAAACAGAACAGTAGAACATCCAATAGTTGTTAGAAACACTGGGTCCAAATACGTATAAAAACAAAAAAAGTATATTGCATAAATGATGGACGCAGCAGAAAAATGGTATTCTCACAGCAATATTGGTTGTGAAATGTATTTTTTCATATGGTATTTGCTGATTATTCAGGATAGGCTGCTCCACATGAGCATATTCATCAGTTTTACCTTTAAAAGGAAACAAAAATCCCATTTTTATTATTTTTTCCATCTGACCATCACTCAAACAATTATTCTGTAAAGTTTTTCAGTCATCCAGGTCAAGGACTTCTTGAGCAAGTCCAGCTACGTCTGACTTATCACCTCTGGACACACCATTATCATCATTACTATGTGCTGTGTCTCAAAGTGAAGATGCTTACTCTCTTTGGCCACCTGATGATGGGTTTTCCTGTGTAGGACAGTTTGGGATTGTCATTGGCGTGCTCCTTTAGTAAAGCCTGCAGAAGAGAGAAGAGTGGTGTGAGAGAGCCGCGGAACGGACAAACACTGTTGACAGGACAGCATTAAATATGAGGAAGACAAAAGACAGACACACAAGTCATACCTTGATGTGTGTGATGAGGGCTGGGGCGTTGTGTATCCCTGCTGGGACACACTTCTTGTTGGAGGGCAGAGCCTCAAGTTTACCCAGCAGGTTCCACATTCCCTCCACCTCAAGGGGAGTCAGATGAACTTTAGCTGCAGGCTTGTCATCCTGCTGATCTGAAGCCTCTTCATCGCTGCCATGAGACGACTCCTCCTCCTCCTCCTTCACCTGCTCACTGGCTGCTTCAGCGCCAGGCGGCTTCTTCAGACCTGACAGAAGGAATGAGCCAAACCTTCCATTTACTAGCTATCTACAACAATAAAAAAACAACATCATGAAAAAGTTCTACTCCATACGTCTGGGTTCATACCGATGCCCAGCGAGTGTTTCTGAAATTCCGGTGTTAGGTAAGAGGTCTTGGTCAGGCTGAAGACATAGCGCTCCAACACGTACCAGCACATCTCGTAATAGAAGGGGTAACGAAACTTTACTGGAACCTGCAGGGAAGGCAAAAAAGTCACTTTACTGTCACAATATCCAACACTTGCCGTCTCATACAGCTGATATGAGAGCATGTCTGCACCTACCCGCGTTCTGTCCTCTATGTTACAAATGTTAAGCTGCATTGGGATGTTGAAGCTGTGCAGGAAGTTTCCACCAAACACCATAGAGTCCACCGGGGTGTAGACGGCATGAATCCAACCTGAGTATAACACCCACACACACACACACACACACACACACACACACACACACACACACACACACACACACACACACACACACGTTAATAATGTTTTTCTGTCACATCAATGAAATCCTTCATCTTACAGTGCGTGAGATTTACATGTCTACCTGAGGGTATGATGAAGGTGCAGCCCTGCGTGAGTTCGATCCTCTGGCAGTCAGATGCGCGGTCTCCGAGGAAAACGTCTCCCTGTTTCCCCGACAGCACCCAGTTCTCATACAGCTCCAGGTTCTGAGGGGTGGGAGGGATCAGCCAGAACACCTGAAAACACACAACTGCAATTCAAAAACGCACTCCGCTTGGAAAAAAGCACCAATAAAATGAATGTACATAGGCAGCAGGTAAGGTCATTGACTAGCAACATATAAAATAGCATACACGTATTCGGTTCAAAATCCTCTGTAAATAACCCCGAGTCAAACGCTATGAGACTGTAACAGAGGAGACAATGTTTCCCAAACACAGACTGAACCACTTCTTGTCCCACCTTGCTTCCTCTCAATATGTGGTACCACACTGATGTCCCTCCAAAGTCAATGTGAAAGTCTGTGTAGCAGCCCTCGACACTCATCAGGCAGTATCTGCAGAGTCACACCCACATCAGCATTTATTTTAAAATGTCAGGTCAATTAAATACAGGAATGAGAGGAAGACAATTACATGTAACATGAACTGTATTTACTTCTGAACTTTAGGGTACTGCATGTCAGTGATGGAGTTGGTGGAGTCTCTCTGCCTCTCTTTCAGGTGACGAGGCCACATGTTGTCCACCCAGTCTATCAGATCTACCTACACAGAGAGAAGAGAAGAGAGAAGCTTCATTTACCGTTTCTCTGATAATAGAAACAAACAGGAGGCCTTCAGGTGTGTGTACATACTGTGGTAGGTCTCCTGACCAGGTTCTCCAGCTTGGTGTGGCTGAACTCCAGGCTGATGACATTATATAGCTTCTCTCTCTGAGACGGAGGGGTCTCGTAGTAACGTGTCCACTGAGCCATGGACATCTCTGTCCCTTTCTGAGTGCTCACGTCCATCACATCTATCATACGTCTGCTACCTGAAAGAGGTTTGTTGGCAACGATTAGTCACAGCATGCCAAATATATCTTGTCAAAACAGCACTGGGACACAGTTTTCCATCTACTCTGCTCTGCTTTGCTTTTCTGAGATTGGTTTAGGGTGGCAACAGGCTCAGCAGGGGATTCCAGAAGTCCCTTTCCCCAGCAACGCCTTCCAGCTCCTCCTATGGAACCCCGAGACGGTCCCGTCCAGATGAGATATGTAGTCCGCTCCAGTGAGTTCTGGCTCTTCCCCCTCCACTTGGACAGGCCCTGCAAACCTCCACAGGGATGTGCCCACATGTCAGTGTGATCCATTGCCCAGGCCATCTTAGCTGGCTCCTTTAGACACAAAGCAGCAGCGGCTCTGCTCCGAGCTCCTTATGGGTGTCCTGGCTCCTCGCTCTCTCTGCTGGCCCTGACACACAGGCTGATGGTCTGCCATCAGTCAATATTGAGGCCATCTGTGTTACAGTTTGCACAAGTCAGCCCTTGTTGCCGGCTTTTTGGCCAATTGAGCATGTTGATTCAGAGAGGGAGCACGTCAGTGAAATAATCTCTCATTGGCTGTTCACTAAGCAAATCAGTGCACAGCAAGAAATATAAATCCTGTCACTGCAGTATCCATAATTTCATCATCTAATGCAGTAACTTTCTCCTCCACCTCGTCACCAAGGTTACAATGAAAAAATCAAAAGGGTTTAAAAAGACAAAAATATATTTGAGTCCTTTGTGCTACATCCATTTTAGACAACTGAGTGTTGATGGTGAGTTCCTGGAGAAAGAAGCAGCTCTGTAGTCTGGTGGTATGGCAGCAGATCCTTCTGTATCTCTGGGTGAACACACTGTGTCTGGGTGGCTGTTGTCTTCTAGTATCAGACATCTCACTTCACTGATGTCACTGATGCTCTGTAGATGGTTCCAGTGATGTTCTCTGTGGTTTGAGTCACCCGCTGTAGAGCCGTCCTGTCCCGGGCCGTGCTGACATTGCGTTGCTCATTAAAAGCTTTCAATATATATGAATTTGATGTAAGACTAAAATTGTACATGTAAAATAAAAAAGGGCATTAAAAAGAAAACACATTTTGAACATTTTCCTCCTGTTCCATTTCACTTTTAAGTAGAGTACATATGTTAATTAAGTGATTAGTTGATTGACGGTAAATTGAACAACTCTGATGATCAATTTATCCTGAAGTTATTTATGAAGTTAAAACATAAAAGTAAGTATACAAGTATTAAGTATTACTGTAATCGAGTACATTATGTTTTAGATGTATTGGCTGCAAGTCAAACAAAATAAGTTATTGTAATAATTTCTTATATTTTATTTACCAAATTATTTATCAAGAAATTAAACTATTATTTAAAAATTGAATCTGCTTCCATACAAACTTTATTCAAGAACATTTTGACAGGACAGACAGCTGCTGTCAGCACTAAACCTGAGACTTGTAGTCGCATCTAATTCAATAAAGGAAGAAAACATTATGTCTGAAGACTTACCAACAAACATCTTGACGTCATTGACGCTGAAATCAGGATCAGGCATCCTATAGAACAAGAGGTGATATATTACATGTTTCATCTTGTTTATTCGCTTTTTACATCAGCTCCCCCCAATGAAGAAGAAAGAACAAGCAAGTTCACAAAAATCTTAGGATTAAACAATAGAAGTAGGTAGCTGGAGTGTACATGAGGAGAAGCAACAAAAAAAAAAGAGGGTGCCTACTTCAGTCCCAGTCCTTCTGGCTTCTCAAGGATGATGGGGTCCCTCAGACCACCTCTCTGGACATACTCATATGTCAAGTCTAAAAAATACACACAAAAAAATGTAAATGTAAATGAAAAGCTGTTGAAAATGACCCTGCAGAAAACCAGATATGTCTGTCATGTTAATCTGAGAAATGATTGTGCTTGCCTACCTTTTCCCTCCATGCGAATGACCCGGTCAGAGCTGAACCGCTGACTGCTGACTTTCTCCTCCAGGTCAAACATCCTCCGTCCATCAATCTCCTCATCGGAGATGCCGTCATCATGGTAACGGCGCCGGGTGCCGGCCCGCTGGGGAGAAGGGATAAGAGTGGATGGGTAAGGCATGGACAAGACAGACGACAGAGAAAGGACAAACAATTGAAGGATGAGTCAATCAAACTGGGACCAGAACCAAATCTATCGATTATACCTACTAATATTCCCAAAACAACTGATGTGTCAACGAACTAGTCTCTAAAACACATAGATGAAGGACGATTTTACATTAAACTGGACATTCCGTTTAACCAGGAATACTTTAAAACCTTAAGACAGCGTACATTTTGTAAATATCACTGTATACTAAATAACTTCAACCTTAGATTCAAATGGCTCAAAGTAAATTCATTATTTTACATCATAAAATGTGCCTTCCTTCAAATAGACATAGTATCTTAAAATTCCTATCAGATGGATGGCCAAAGAATATTGTTTCAGTGGGTTCCCAGGTCATGGCAGGTGACGCAGGGATAATCCCAGGCAGAGCCCCCAACCCCCTGTGCTCCATAATCTCTGCCACCTCTTATGTTGTATCTGCACTCAACCATGCGATAATCTTAGCTTATTACCTTGTTTTCTTATTACACTGCTGTCACATTGGCCCACGTGTGCTTCAGTGCCAGCTTAGCAGTCAGTTTGGATTTCAGCTGTCATAATGCATCAAGATATCAGCTCTCACCCATGCAGATTTCAAACTATCAAGATTTTATAATGCCAAACACTGACAGTGTGTTAGGGAACGAATAAAAAAAAAAAGTTGTTCACTACACCCGTGGAGTGGCAGCCAGTCTGTAATGATGGTCTGAAGCGGTTCCCTAATAATCGAATCAAAGTGCACGATTTGATAAAGCTTTATTCAAATCAAATCATTTGTATTTATATAGCCCAAAATCAAATGTACAATCTGTACAGTGAGTGAGATCCTCTGTCCTTACACCCTCGATTTGAGAGAGGAAAAACTTGCCACAATGACAAAAAAAACAACCTTTTAACGGGGGAAAAATGATTCACACTGTACAATGTACTAGCCTGTATTAGCACTAAAACCTCTGAAAGCTTGCATTTAATTAAGACTTTGATATCACACAGAATTAACTTATTTAATAGCCATTTCCATCACTTGCAATCACACACTGATAAGGACAGTGTCTGAATTAGGGGTGTCGCAATATCGCGATATTTCACGATAACCGTAACATTGTGGTAATAAAACACATATAATCCATCCATTCAATCTAGTGAAGCTCTTGTGCATCTTTTGTTTACAAGTTCATCTGGTTGTCTTTTCACTAGTAATTGAAGCGATGATAGTAATAATTTGTTTTTGTACACTTTTTTATTTAAAGTTATGCTATCTAACTCTCCACTTTCCTACAAAAGAGACAAACCACACAGTAAACAAAGCTAAAGAGATACACTTGGACACAGGACAATTAACAGTGAGAAAAGAAGCGTTTGTCTCCTCTTAGGTACAGAAACTATACTTTGATGTCACTGTGGCAAAACTTTTATTTTGAAGTTTCTGTACTTCAATTTCTTGTCATTTGTAAGCCATATGTTGCACGCCAATACTGAAATGACTACATTGTGCTATTATTTGAAGACATATCAACTTGACCAACTAAGACATTAGAAATATCATGAACGTATTACACTTTCCTAGCCATCTATTTTTCTAGGTTCATCATTTAGCAATTGATAGAATCACATTTCACACTTAGTTGTTCACTTCCAACTCCATCCGAACAGCACTAATAATAATAATAATAATAATAATAATAATAATAATAATAATAATAGAATCTCCAGCTTAATTTCACTCTCTTTAACAGACATGATGTGTACACGTGGGGCTATGTCCCTTTGGGTTACTGCAGGACAACATGTAAATAAAAATCAAAGCTGCAGTATTAATTTGCACTGTTAACTTTGTGCGATTAAGCATTCAAACTAATAGAAAACATGCACACACAAAAAATTCTACAGCACCCATTTCTTCGTAATGACATTATTTTAGTTGGTGAATTAACCCCTTTCGACGGTGGTAATTATGAGAAGGACCAATAACATAAATAGAACTTTATACCAAGAGAAAATGTTGAAAATATGGCCAAATTCTCTTTAAACTTACCAGCCTTTTGCTGTACCGTGGCTTCGAGTCATCCATTATCATTGGAATACCAGGTTTGTCTAACTAAATGCAGATATATAACGACGCAGAGTTACCGAAGCGCCGCTCGGCTCCATCGGATAGTAAACAAGCGGCTGGACGCCGTGTGCTCACAGCGGCAGCACGCGACTCACTTCACTTAGCTCGAGTTCCCACAGAAAAAGTTAGGCTAACGTTAACGTCTTACGAGTGTCTTGGCAAGGTGACTGGGATGACTGTATTTTTTCTGGTGTGTTCATCTAACGTTCATATTAATAGCGTCTTGGTTAACGATTCCTAAATGTTACACTCACTGACTTCACATTGGGTTTGGTGAACTACCGTCTGCTGGACATGGGGAGCTTCATGTGCAGCCCCAGTTATTTAAAGAGGGAAACTGCAGCAACTTACTGACATTACACTAAATAGCTCTGAAACCGTATAAAAATAAAATATATCATTATCATAAAATCAAGCCTACATGAATAATCGAGCTTTGTTCCTTGCCTTCACCATTCCAAGTCGTGTCCAGCTAATGTCAGCTTTTTGGAAGGCGCCTTGTTTACACCGACAGAGAACTCATCAGTCTGATTAAAATTAGAACATTTACATTTTTCTGATACACTGCAATATGAGGGCGTATATGGTTACTGTAGTTATTACTAGTATGGTTTCAAGTTAATGCGGTCTCCGAACAGCCGCCATTTTCCATCCCATCACAAAACATTACAATGTCACGCCCACAAATGTACACTGGACCAATCGCAGACGTGCCGGCGAGGTATTCATTGGACTACAGCAGTGTCATTCACGAGAACGATTTGTAAACTGTGATTGGCCAGGAAGAACCAATAGACTTCTATAGCAGCGGGCAAGCCACCAATAACAGCACGATTAAAAAACGAGGTTATACCTGATTGGTCAATATATTCCAATTTCGCTAATCAGTGGATAAACGCAAAGTCAGTCATGAGAAGAAGCCAATCACACGATTCTACAAGGCACTAACCACCGTCCCATTCCCAATATAGCTAGTCATCACTCATAGATAACCAGGATTAGCTAAAAAATAATACGTTTTACAATGCTTACCCCCATGTTTACACAGGCCCGTCCACTTACACGCGCCTTTAGTAATCCGAGATGTGTGACGTATTCTCTGTGCTGTGTTTTCAGTCCAAAAGGCCCGCAGCGGAGGGACACGTTTTGTAGCCTTCACCTTAACAAGGAAGTGCTTGCAGGTCCATAAATGGAAGTCCACTGTGACCAAACTAGCGTCGATTGGCTGTAAGATGTTGCAGAGCTCTTGTGATTGGTCGCCGTGACCTGTCCGTCAAATACGTACAGCTAGGATACGGCGAGCGAGAGGAACATGCCAAACTGTGACGCGCAATACAAAGGAAACATAGTGTAAATAATTACTTGCAAGAAACATACATAGTAATTTCATTTTATTTTCGTCAGCAGGGGACAGAACTACAAAGGACGTCGTTTTTCACAACAGACTAACTTCTCTTATAACTCGCTACAACGTGTCAGGCCTTAAATAATGAAAGCAGGAAAGGAAGGATAGACAAAGTCACATTAACCTACATGTGTCACACAAGCTATGAAGGTGTAAGAATGGCGAGTGCTGGTCGAACCATGGTTGACCAGACATTTCCAGCTTTCCCCTTGAACCTCATATCAGACTCAGGATTTTTAATTAAAAAAAAATCGTAATAATAAGATTATTACGATTTTTTTCGTTGTTGAGTTTACAATTAGCCTTCGCGAAACACGAGGGCTAACCTCATGTTGACCACCACAATAGATGACCCAGCATTCAAGTCAAAAACAGGTGAATGAATAACGCAGGTTAGAAGTAGACAGTGTGTGTTACCAAGATGTCATGTTGTCTTGTAGTTGGGACATTTGATCTACTTCAGCAAGTAGATGTAGTATCAGAAGTAGTCTGCAGTTTATGAGTTTTTCAGATCTTGTTTAAGAGGCTTATGGCAGATGCTCCTGCTGTAGCATGACACTAACATAAAGAAAACTGCTTGTATTGCCCCCAAAGACAATTATGTACGACATTTCATTAACCAATTCATGGGGAAGAGTAAAATGTGAGACTGTAGAAACATGTTCGATATTGATCTGATCTATGAGCCAGTGACCATTTTTAATGTCAAGAAGGCTGAAATTGCAAAAGATAAAATCCAAATATGCAGTAAGAGAAGGCTGACGCTACTAAGAGTGGGCTGGAGTGTCACTGTCATAGTGGATCTAGAGCAAAGAGGAAAGATGCAAATGTCAATTTTCAACCAGAGTAAAACCAACATGAACAAGCTCTTTAAAAATACAGCTGTAGTCCTTTACAAAAGAAGGGGGGAACACACATACACATATTAAAAATGAAAGCATTCTTAATAATAAATACACAAACAACAAAGACCTAAAGCAGTAAAACACCCCCAAGGCAGTGTCAGTGGAATCAAATAAAGCAGGGCCGTGTTTCTTCTCATTTCTAGTCTAACACACTCAGCATGTACTTCTAGTCATACAGCGTCTACCACTAATACTTTTTTGACCAGTTCAGCATCAACACTCCTATATGAATTTTTTTTAAGGAGAGTGATTTTCTTCTTTCATTTGATTTCATTTAAATGGAATAAAGGCCCACTATGGAGTCATAGTAGGTACTTATCCACAACATGATATGGATTGTATCATTCGATGCAGTCGATAGCATAAGTACTGGCACAGTGGTTTCCATATTAAAACACAATTAACAGACAAATGTAAAAAAAACAAAACAAACAAACATAACAACAGCTGTCTCAATACTTAGGATACTGACTTTATAGATATGCATGATGATGATGGGCAGTGTGGTAGACATGCAGTCAAGCTACAGGGATGTCTGTCTGAGGTCAGTTCACTTTCACTTCATTTAAATGTTAACAGCCACTGCTACTCATTCCTTATTCATCTATGAACCATTTTCAATTGCTTCTTGGATATGACAACATTTACATCTCATTTCGTTTTTCAGTTTTTTATTTGAATCATTTGAGACAGTAGATCATGGAGCAATAAAAAGTCTTTTGAAGCTCACTTGAGACTTTCTTTCTGGTTTGAATGCTCTGAAAGCGATCGGTCCCTTTCACTAAAAATGAGGCTGAGACACTGAATAAATCTTTTTATATGAAAAGGTGGATACCAGTGTAAATAAATGCAAAGTAATGCCATGCTATTAATGGCTAGCAGCCAGATGAACATGCAGTTTGCTGTAGTTATTCATGGATGGTGAACCATACATATCTTGGTGACTCCTTGACCTTTTATCTGGTGCTCTATCTGGTCAGCTTTTGTGTTCTGTAGATTAAACTGATCTACAATCTCTACACATATAAACCAGCAATAACTGACAAATCCTACACCTAAAAATATTAAAATTCATACCAATAATGCAACAGCAATTAGACTGAGGTCAGTGGCATTTCAAACTATCGACTTGTAATTGTGTGTGGAACATGATTTTTGATAATATAACAACTCTGCAATACATCTCACATTAATGAAGCCTATATTGTTAGTTATATTAAGATCTCTTCTCAGACCGTTTGCGACGGGAGGGTGGATGCTCAGAGCTTCATTTGTATAGAGGATCATCCTGAGAAAGTAAGGAAAGTTATCATAATATCTTGAATTGAATGAGTTGATATGACTATAAAGTGAGCGCAGGCTCTATATTGTGACCATCAGAGAGCAGCTCTGCCCTGCCACCCCCCTTTACTGTATGGACCGGTAGGTGGACTGGTGGGTTCAGGTTTTCTATTTGATGAAGCTGTAGAGAAATGAGCCGAGGATGAGGGCCAAGATCACACAGCAGCAGAAGATCATCATTTGTTTCTGGAGAAAGTAGAGACACAGACACAGAAAAGAACGTGTGTTACATTCTCCTCTCCCACAAGTTTGGAGTTAAAGTCAAGTTAAAACCGTGTAAAGATGCAGTCATGAAACTTTACAGGTATGTAGTTCAGATCAAAATGAAGGGTGAGTTCTGATAATAATAATAATAATAATAACTTAGATTTATATAGCGCCTTTCAGGACACCCAAGGTCGCTTCTAAGATGGGTAGCGGTCCAACACATCAGTACTGAGTACTTATGTAATAACGTAGTAATCACGACTAGTCCTGGGTCAGAATGGGAAGATGTTGATACACAAGACAAGACGCATAAACAATCATTTCAAACATTGTAAACAAATATTGCGGTTGGTTCTACTGTGTTCATGAGTATATTTGTCACCTACAACTAGAACAGTACAGTATGTTATTTCAGCATCAACATCACAAAGTGCACATAGTCACATCACAGGACTTGCAATGCAAATGACTCGTCCTGCTACAACTTTTTTTGCTGCTCAATGCAAAAAAACAAACAAACAAAAAAAACTCACAAGGCTCTCATTTTACATAACTAACCTACAGCAGCAGTCTGTCTGATATGACCTGACAATGACCTGATTCGTCCATTTGGGTTCTTGTATACAAGTGAGCGTGCTGCTTGTGAGTGTCATGCAGGCTGTGCACGCACGGTGAACATTCATTGATCATTCTTGATTGATTTACCAAACAAGGCAGGGGTTACTTTAGTTGTTTAGTGAAATGCACTCCCCTACAAAATCACTGGTGAAAATGTGTGTATTTTTCCATATCACAATATAAATCATAATCACATAATCACAAAAATATCAGATCAAAGTCAGTTTTCTCCAACACAGTGCAGCCTTACACAGGACATTCCACTGAAGTCAAGCATGTTCGAGCAGATCACTCGTGGTCTGTTGTATTCTGAAGCAGCAGGTAGGCTGTGAAGTGAGATGAGCTGAAGTGAGATGGCTCTACTTGTACACAGCTCAGCTGGGGAAAGGAAGGACTCTTTTTTGAAACTGAGGTGTTTCATTTGGGCGTTTGCTTTTGAAGATACAACATTTAGCAAAAGTGATCGATGATCAGTCGTGTTATGTATGAAACATTACAGAAACAGTTGGGTATGATATGACCAGTTGGTGAACATTATTTGTATAATTTTTTTAACAGGAGCACCTTCTGCCCCGAGACCACAAATCAACACACACACACCCATGTACACAGGACATTGTTACAGGCTGCCTTAACCGCAACTGTGACATTTTTAATTCAATTGTATCCAGTTATCTCCCGTCTCTCTATACAATAATTGCCTTTTGTAACTGTGTATTTAAGCAGTAAATACACCTTTTTTTTTTTGCAGCAGACATTTTTCAGGCAGGAGTTTCTCACAAGTTACATGACCCACACGACCCCTCGGACATTTTACTCACTTACTTATCTAAATTTGGACTTAGAGAAGAGGGTGCAGTTATGATTAGCACCATGGATTAAAGACATACAGCACTTGTTAGGCTACTGATATTTCAGAGCCATGGCAGAATTCAGTCTGATAAAGAATCAGTGAGTCTGGCAGACATGTACAACTAAACAACCTCTCTGTCTCTGCACTGTCTCTGCTATAAGGGGGGGACAAGGGGATGGGAGGTTAACAAGGGGGATGACATTCCCCCCCCCCCCCAAATCACTGACTAGCGCTGATTAAAAATGTTTTAACGATTCATTTTGTCCAAGTCATTGTTGAATCAGTCTCATCTTACCCTGCGCGCCTCCTGCTGGAATTTGGCTGCCTTCTTGGTGTCGGCCACTGCCCTCTCTACGAAGCCCACTGATTGGTCCATGTTGCTCTCAATTCTGTCAATCATGCCACCCTGGAGGGGGGGGGACAAGACAAAATAATGTGAGAGACAAGAACACAGAAAGACAGACAGAGAGACAACAAGAGGCACGGTGTGTCTGCAATAGTGACCATGATGCATTTCAGCAATGTGGAAGTGCTCACACTCCTTTGTTTTGTCTTTTAACTTCCCGTCTTCACAGGTAGTGGGAATGTGTGGTATCGTAAAGGTGGACATCTGCTGTTGTGATCACCTGTACCTGCATTTTATCAAACACCTGAGCAGTTTTATAGTCTAATATTTGGAATGTAGGACTGACAGCTGGGAGAAAATGAGAGACTTTCTTCTCATGCAGTAAGACGAACACACACTGATTCTAAGATAAGCTCTGGTGCACAACTCTGGAATCTGCTGCTCACCTTATTGTTTCCCAGACGGTAAGAATGTGTTGGTGTTTGCATTTTGTTAACATGTACTGAAATTATATGATATCATAGCAGAAGTTCTCTGAGTGCAGCCGTTCTCAAATTAAATCAATTTTATTTATATAGCCCAAAATCACAATGACCTCAGTGGGCTTTACAATCTGTACAGTGAACGACATCCTCTGTCCTTAGACCCTCGATTCAAGTGAGGAAAAACTGGCCATGTTGAGACAATTTTTTAAAAGAACCCTTTAACAGGGGAACAAAAACGATGGAAGAAGCCTCATGAAGAGCTACAGAAGAGGGATCGCTTTCCCAGTATGGACAGACATGCAATACATATTGCATACACAGAACAGAACAACAAAATCACAGTTTACAAATTGCATTGACAGAATATCTGATACAAGTGATTCTATATCTAAACTATAATATCCCTTAATTCAATACACAGAGTCACAGTGGGACTCCTTTTGTTAGCTACACTATCATGCAGTCCAGTTTCTTATTACTTGGGCTTCTTTTTGTTTAGTCCAAATGATATTATCAATACAGAGTTTATCTGTTACATAGTTGGATGAAAAGTTGTGTTTTTATTATACAATTCAGATTGAAGACCAACATATAGAAAATCAGCTTCTGTAGTGACTCTTCATAAAGAATGTAAATGTTGTTTCTGCATCATCATACTGATAAGTTGGCATCAGTGATCTTCAAATGCTTCCCCACAGAAACATCAAGCTGCTGCTACAACATACTAACTTCAGTTAAGATCGCTGTGAAGGACATCTAAGCGAGTTAACACTGTAGGTTACTTTGCTCCAAAGATTAAAGTCTCTTTAAGCTGAGGTCTGCATTGGTGGATGAGGCCGTGTCAGGTCACATGACCTCCTCAAAAAAGTGGACTGTCCAACATTGAGAAACGTAAAGCAGCCTGCATGAAATGATCAGGGCAGACCAGTCTTTTGGAACAAATGAAGAACTGGGTGGGCTGCGTGAGGAGTGGAGCACTGCTGCTTTGACTTGTGACTGTGTTCATAGTAAGTGTATTTGCTATTAACACTAGTATTCTGACATGATTAATGATGGTGGCCACTGGAGAAATACGAGCTATATAAGCGGTACATTTTCTTTGAAAGCATCAAACACCATAACTTGTGTCCAAGTAGAGGCCAAACGATGTTTCCCAAACTCATTTTGTATGATTTCCTACATTTTCATTAACAATTAATTTACAAGTTCATGTATCTAAAATTTGGGACAATGGCATAATCTTTTCTTGTTTAAGAGTACAATACAGATGTGACACAAACAGAAACCCAGGTTCATTATAGTGGGAGGGCTACATTTTTTCTTCAGTTGAGATCTTCCATACTTTTGCAGTTTCCAAAAAGATTTTTGGATAAAGGCAGTGAAGAGGCAGACAGGAACAGGGGAATCAGAGGGGTGTGACATGGAACAAAGGTCTGTGGCTGGAAGTGAACCGGCAAAACAGTAAACTTTAATCCTGTGCCATTGTTGTGTGTGTGTACCTGGTTCTCAACCAGCATGGCGATGTCGACAAACATGTCATGGAGCTCTTTGATGCTGCTTTCCAGTCTCATGATGTCTTTGTGACGAGCTTCAATCTCATTCAGGGCCTGCTGGTTGATCTTAGAGTCCATGATCTGCGCAGGGAGGAGGTTTGTGGTGGAGGCCAGAAATGAAGACGGAGAAAATTAGGTTAGCAAAAGAATGACAGCAGGTATAAATGATTAAAAGATAAGAGAAGATCCGAAGAGAACAAGTTGTTATTTCACCAAAATAGGTGAGAATGATGTGTCTTACTTCTTCCCACAATAGCAGAATGACACAATAACTTACACACTCAAACATCTGGTGAAATATCTGTGCCAGGTAATCTCAGCAAAGGCAAAGCCTGCACAGTATACTGAACACCTGCACTGAAGTCCTGCAAATGAGCTGTAAAGCTCATCATGTTTCAGTTGAGCTGTCCACACATAATACACATGTACACTTTGCATTATCCAGTCCAAAACAACAAGACAGACATTTCTACAGAGTAGAATCTACCTGTGTGACTGTAGGTGGGAGGTCTGACCTACATTCTAACAAGCAAACACACTCATGTAAGACAAGGAGAAGAAAACATAGTTGAGAAGCTGGAACCATTGAATTGTTGTATTTTTGCTTGACAGTTACTTTAATTGTTATAATAGTTCATCAAAATAGTTCCTCATTCATTTTCTGCTGATTGTCTTATTGATGACTTGACTATCATTTCAGCTCTGCTTGTGTTACTGTGTCTTAACATATCCAGATCAGCACACTGTTGGTCTTACCCCGGCACTGAAGACAGCTGCGTTGCCTCCCTCCAACATCTCTTCCAGCTCTTCATCAGTCGTTGCTTTCCCCGCTGTGACAGACAGAGAGAACAGTTATACCAGTGTTTTAAATAAATATCTGTTAACGGCTGTCAGGCTTTGTTAAAAACAGAAGGTACTGGCAGAGAAACAATGACATATCAATCTGTCAGTGCCCTGACTTGTGAACAGAAGAGACATTTTGTGTGTGTCATGGTTCTGGGTTTAGTTTAGTTATTTCCTGTCTTAAGTTTCATTCGCCCCCCCTCACATGTCCTATTGGTTTACTTCCTGTTTCTGTCTTGCTTTCCTGCCTGCTGTGATTGTCCTGATTAGTTCCACCTATCCCTGATTAGCCTGTGTATTTAGTCTTTTCCTGTGCTGCTGCCCGTGTTCCCCAGGCCTCATCACTTCTTTTGTTTTTGTTGCCTGTGTGTTTTTGTATACTTTATTCAGCTTTACATTTTTAATTTCCAGAGAATCAGATCAGGATATTGTCCACATTTGCCTGTTCACACATGCAGCTCACAACAAGAGGTTGTCCGTGTCAGACAGGTCAGATGCAAGAAGCAGGATATGAAGCAAAAATGGACACAGTCTCTCTCTGGATGGGACTGACGATTTCGGAGCTGGCCTGAGTTTGCAAATCTCTTCATCTCTCCATTTCCTAAATCCACAGTTACAGTGCGTGTGTGAAAGGGTTTATGAGTGAGGACCATTCTAGTTACAACATGTCATCAACAACTCACTGATCTCCAGCTGTCGGGCGATTCGTCCTTTGCTCTTATCTCTGAAGTCGACTTGAGCCTCGTTGTATTTTGTCATCACCTCTACAAACTTCTTGGCCAGGATCGCATGCTGGGGTGATGAAAATGCAGATGACATGTTAACTGACTTTAAAAAGTAAGTGCGCTTTTAATGCAAAGTTGTAAGAGCCTCTCCACCCATAGGTTTTATTATAGGACACTAAAACTACAGGAAAATCATTGATACTTCAAAAAACTGGATACAGCATTGTTGGAGGAGCTACATTCATTCCTGTGAAAGCTACTCAGTGGCACATGAAGCCAAAGAAGTTTGACTTCCTGGATGTGAAACTATCTAGCTCTTTAACCTAGTCTCCACACTGTGTGGCCCTCAGAGCGTGCCCACTAACTTCCACAGGTCAGGGCAGGTTTAGCCATCCGCTATCCTGAATGGGAATAAAACAATTTAATGGTGCACTTCTCTGAGACTTTACAAATCAGACCAAATGGCTCAAAACCTTTAAGTGAAATGTGTCATTTCACAAGTGTGCTTAAAAAACCTTAAAGGGATAGTTCAGAATTTTGGACATAAGGCCTATTTTCCAAGTCAACCGGTGTGTTGGAGATGTCTGGAGACGTTTTCAAGACATTTCATTCAGTTCTCCTAGTCGCCGAGTTCGCTGTGCTATGGCTAGCGCAAGTCAACAGATCTTGTTAGCATGGCATTAAAAACACTCATACCGACTCCACAGTGCACCCGAGGCAAATCAGTTAAAACACTAGACTATCGATGTACATATCTGTGCTGATAGAATAATATCTGAAACAAAACTAACCTCGCATCGCATGAATCATCCATTTTTTTGAGGGACTAGTTTCTCAGCAGCAGCGGAATTTTACTTTGCTCCCGGTTCTCAGCTCCGCCAGCAACGGCGGAGCAGCGACCATCCAACATCACGGCGAGCCGGGGGAGACCACAGCAGCAGAGGAGAGCGACAGAGGAGCCAGGCGGTGAATAACCCTGAGGTTGTGGTGGAGGGAGGACCAACGGAGCAATGATGGACAGCCCACAGAGTATTGAGTATGTAGGTTTGAAAGTTAGCGTTGCTAGGCTAACAGCTGATCGGCAAGGCTAACAGCTGATCAGCGGAGAAAGGTGAGTCCACGGAGCCAGTTGTTCAGGTGTGCAGCCTTCAAAGTTAGCAGCACAGCCCCAGAGTCTGTACAGACAACTTGGCTTTCTTTTTTCCAACAGAAAAAAGCAGCTATGCTACGGATTGCGAAGCGGCGATATTGACGCCAACGTCCTCTCGCATCCGGTAACTTATAAGTGCTACAGTAGGTGATATCAGTCTTTCGCTGCCTACTAGGAAGTATGACATGCTGCTGCTGCTGAGACATAAATCCTTAAAAATGCAAGGTTGGCTTTATTTCAAACATTCTATCAACACAGATATGTACATCGATAGTCTGCCGTTACAACTGATTTGCCTCGGGTGCACTGTGGAGTTGGTATGAGTGTTTTTAATGCCATGCTAATAAGATCCATTGACTTGCGCTAGCCATAGCACAGCGAACTCGGCAACTAGAAGAACTGAATGAAATGTCTTGAAAACGTCTCCACACGTCTCCAACACACCGGTTGAGTTGGAAAATAGGCCTTATGTCCAAAATTCCGAACTATCCCTTTAACTTCTGTTTTACAGCCTCTTCTTTCACAATGTAAGCTTACGGGAAAAGGCTTTTTGGGCCAGTGAGCATTACATGACATTGTTATCACACGGTTTGGACACTTTGTCCTATTGGCTTCAAAGCAAGGACATTCCATTAAATCTAGCCACGGCATTGGAGGCAGACCCCATTCATTCCTATGAAAGCTGCTCAGTGACAAAATGGCTCAGCTTCCCCTGGTATACCCACATCCTCCGTGTTGTGTGGCCCGTAGAGGGTGTGCACTAGAGACTTCTGTCGACTGAGGCAGCTACCTTCTGGTTTAGCACCAGGTTAAACTTGAGTAAAGATAAAAATGATTTAATCATGCAGCGCTTCTAGACTTTCAAAATTTCATTGCACCAAGTGGCTAAAATTCTGAGCCACTTTGCGCGGATGGTGGCGCAGAAAAAAAATGTACCCACCATTTTACAGATGCCTCTTTCACAATATAACCTTTATCAAAGTCTGGCGCTCTTCCCGGGGGCTTGCCTCCATGTTTTACCATCGTGTTTCTACAGTAGTACAAAATAGATCATCTAAACCTTGGCTCTAGATAGTCATTTGTGTTTTTCATGGTCTCTATACGCTCACTGCTTGATACTACTAAATCCTACATAGCAGCCCTCAAAGTCTTCGGTGAAACATCTTTGCACTGATCTGTGTGAAATCAGTCAGACCTCCTGTCTGAACCACATCAGGAACCCCTGAACATCACTGCTCTTATAGAGCTTAACAGTCATTTTTATACATTTCATATTAAATATTTCCTGAAAATAATTTTTTGTTAGCATTTAGCATTTTGGTAGCATTTACAGAGAGTGCTGAACAATGAAGACCAAAGTCAGTGGATGTAAGTGTGGTATGATACACTGTCAGAGCCTCTGGTTTGCTCCATTAAATATAATACATGGTATACATAATGCTGAGTCAGTTTCACAGTAAATCAGCAGTTTTCTCTCAAGTAGTACATATTTGAATATGGATTAAAAAAGTGAAACCCTTCTTCTATTCACAGAGGGCACCAGAGGTCATAATGATCTGCCTCTGCATGTTAAACAGGCCTCTTCCCTACCTGTTTTTAAATCCCTTCTTAAAACCCATCTCTTCTCTGTGGCCTTTGACACCTAGTAAGATGTCGACTGTTTTACTTGACTTAATTTCTTATTTTGAAACCCTTTTATTACAAGGCTATTATGTTTACTCATGTTTTATGCCTTCTAACTTATTGTTGTTTTTATATGTAATTTTGCACCTATGTGAGCTTATATTATGATGTCTTATTTATTTTGTCTGTACAGCACTTTGGTCAACTTTGGTTGTTTTAAAGTGCTTAACAAATAAAGTTGGATTGGATTGGATTGGATAATACAAGCACAAAAATAGTTAGCAGTTTTTGGGAGCAGGTGTTTCTCAGCCTTCTACGAACGGGAAGAAGAATGAGAACTTCCACCTCCTCACACAAGGTGAGAATGTGGAAACTGTTCTGACCTGTGATTTGCGTATTCTGAGGTCGGCTGAGGCTCTCTCATCTGTGTTTGACTCAAGCTGGCGCTCAATAGCTGATGCACACGCACGCACGCACGCACACACACACACACACACACACACACACAAGGAGAGACAAAAGACAGTGAACAAATATTAATGTCATGCTTCTGTTACACTGAATGAGACAGCCACAGATATTAGATGAGATGGCTTCCAGTTTGAGGGTTAGGAAAAAAAAGGAAAGAATCTGGATTATAATTACACTATCATTAAGCATGGATCTACTCAAGCATGACATGGCATGGTTTTATCCAGGGAGGTGTGACAGACATTGATACTCATGCTGCAGCATCAACTGCTCAGCTGAAAGTGCTCTCATTTAGAACACATTGGCCAACATTGAAGGGTCACTTCACCCAAAACACAAACAGATTTTTCCATCCATAATTTTCCTAACAGTGCAGAGAGAGAGCTGTCTCTGAAAGCATCTGCCACCCCCACATACAGCTGAATAACATGTCCTTTGTTGGACTACTCACAGACACTAATAACACTTGAAAATCTCATTGTCTCCATTCTTAATGTTGAATGTGCTTGTGTTAAACAAAAAGTGAGCCTGAATAGAAAGTAAAAAAGAACAAATACTGACTCTTGAGTTTGTTTCTTGCATTGTTGGCTGACTTCTTGATCTCATTAGTGAGGGCTTCAACATCATCCTGTGTTTCTGAGAGAGAGAGTGAGAGCAGATTATGAACAGCTCGAAAGAGTAAAAAGTTGTGAATATGTGTATATGTGTGTGTGTGTGTGTGTCAGAGGGACTCACTCTGGTCAGACGTGGGGGCCGACAGGATGGTGGAGTAGAGTTTCTTTATTTCTGTGACGCTCTCATCTATCTTGTCAATGTTGGTACGGATATCTTCAATCTGAAAGACACAAAAGCATACACACACACACACACACACACACACACACACACACACACACATCAGTGAGCAAGAAGTATTTTTATATGAATTTTTAAATATGTTGTCTTATAAGAAATATGAGGGACAGACAGACAGACAGACAGACAAAAATAGAATACCTGAGCAAAGAAATCATCCATGAACGCCTCATTCTCCACAGGAACCTCAACGTCATCACCTCCAGCATCACTCTTCTGTTGAACACACACACAAATTCAGAAGGAGGTCAATACGGGTCTGGAATCTAAATTCAAGATGAAGTCATGGATAAAATCACCCAAATCATGTACCCATCACACACAAGTGCAAGAACTCAATCTCATTAATCTGGTTGATATAGCTGTACAGTTGTTAACCTCTCGAAACCTTGATGTTGTTGCTGCTGCTGAAGTTGTTATATGGAGAGAGAGATACCCCAGTAGTTCCATCTTTAAAGGCATCACTTTAATATCTAAACAGTCTAACAGTGGTCCTGAAGCAGATCTGGTTCTAAACACATCCTCATATTCAGGAGTATAAAACAGGTCTCCTCTTCATTATCACCTCCTGTTTTTCCCCATAATTTTAAATTTACAGCAGAAATGATCCCACCTGTTATTTCCAAGACAGCTACCATCTAGATCCCCTGAGCTGTTGGTGCGTGCCACTGTCACGTGAGGCCCACTGCAGGTTCAATAAATGCGTATTTCGCACACACTGCTGTCCTCCCCAGCACACGTGAAACTAGACAGTGAATTAACAGGCCTCCTGAGCCTGACATGGAATCATACTGAATCATATGACGATGACTGCAGGCCTGTCCATTTTCACATATTTAGTAAGTAAGTAAGATATATTCATAAAATGTCATAGAATAAGCTTAAGTCTATAACATTTATCTTATGTAATAAAAAAGTTCCCATTTGGTTTAAGTTAGCCTCCTTATTGTTGAAATATGCTGTAGTTTGATGATATTAATGAGCTAATCTTTAACTGTCATCAGAAACATTCCACCCAGAGTGAACCACAGTGTGTTCACACACACACACACACACACACACACACACACACACACACACACACACACACACAGACTGCTGATAGTGAAGTCATATTACAGGCTATTAGCAGAACTTCAGGGCCTGTGTGAGCAACAGACTACTGACAGATACAGTCTACCTCCTACCTCCTTCAGCTGCGCCAGGCGGTCCTTCATCTTGAAAAGTGATAGATAGATAGATAGATAGATAGATAGATAGATAGATAGATAGATAGATAGATAGATAGATAGATAGATAGATAGATAGATCTGGACAACAGGGTCTTATCTAGCCTACAACAACTACTTAAATGGCCTCTAAATTAGCCCAGTGGAAATGATTAGCGTTGCTCCTTCAGTTAATCCAGGAGATGTGAGCGGGAGACAGCAGAGCCAGAGGAAGAGCCGCAGACATAAAGGTGAGTTAGTTAGAAGAAGGAATGAATCAAAGCAAGAAATGAATAGTAGGTGCTGGTTGTTTGGATGTTCCTCTCTGAGGCAGTATTGTGACCTGAAGTCCCACTAAGCCTCATCCTCTAAGAACGGATTAGGACAATCGAGTCCAGGGCGATAAACCTCTCTCCCACTCGTCCCTCCCACATCGACTGTAAAACACCGTCTGTAGCCCTGAGGTCTATTCAGTGGACGATTAATAACTGAAAATATCATTTTGCTATTACTTATGGTAGGCTATTTGTATTTGAATAACACTACTGAAATGGTGGTGGTATTACAAAAATAACAAATGAGTTAATTAGTAACATGCATAAAAAAATAGTAGATTATTACTGTGTTGTGCAGTAGCAGAAAACAAGCAAACCTCCACATATGAAGACATTCAGTCAGTCTGTAATAAAAGGGAACTCAGAATGTTAATATGTACATATTAATGAGGTAGTAATACATACTTTTTCCACAAGTGAATCAACAAGTTGTTGTCAGAGGGAAATAAGGTCCCAGAACACTGACTGAAGTTAGAAAGGTGGCAGGGTCCGCCACATATAAACACAGTGTAACAGTATAAATTGTGTTGTCCTTTAAGGTCCGTTGGTTTATTCAGTCATTAAAACAAAGAGAGTTTGATTATTTAGTTTGTTTAGGCAGGAAAAAAAATCAGCCAATGAGCATCTTTCTCTTCTCATTAGCATTTCTTCAACAAAACTACAGAGTGAGATTAACAGTGGTGTAACCAGGGACACAGGAATACAGGGAATGGGTTGTTGAAGCTGAGTTGAGGTAAAAGACCTTTTCTGTGCACACAAAGGGCGTATTTTAACACATTTGTTCAAATCTGTTTTAGTGAGCACTTCTCCTTTGTCAAGAAAATCAGTCCACCTGACAGGTGGCATTGTACTGGCCATTTGTCAAAAACTCCAAGTCAAACTTTACATCAAACTTCAAAATGCAGACTAAAGAGCCACTGCTGCACTGTGGGCTTGTTTTGTACACAGAAAAAAGTAGTTGAATGTCCATTCAAAGTTCCTTTTAATGTTTTTTTGTTTTGTTTTTGTTTTTTAAAGCAAGCGGACACACAAAGAACAAACGAATCATGCATACCTCTCCTGCTCTGGTTAAAAAAACAAAAAACACCTATAACCCAGGGTTCCCAAGGTGTTAGCCAAACTGCCAGGCCAAACAAAACCAAGACAAATGACTGACGAGACAAAACTGAACCTGCTAAACAAGGAAATGATAAAACTAAACAAAAAACTAGCAAAAGAAAATGCTATGAAACTCTGATCTGATTAAAGCAAACATTTCAAACAATCAAACAAGATCAGTTATCATTAGCATTATCATAGGGACAGCCTGAGCTGTTGTGCAGAACACACAAACCTGTGGCTGCAGGGTTCTGTGGACCTCTGGGAGGTATTTACAAATGTGTGAATAAGACTTTCTCATCTCATTTCTCTGATACTGTGAAGCTTTTCCCTGTGTCCCTCTGTAGGGTCCATGCCTGCATGGCACAACTCAAACGGGATCAGAAAATGAATTTTCTCTCTCCATTCATGTTAATTTTGTACAAGATTATACGAGACTATTCTATTTCTTACCTTTATATTATATTGCTTATTTTTTTTACTATTATTGTTTTGTATGATTAACTATCATACGATGTTTTTCCAGATAAGGTCCCATGAGGGATTCCGGAAGGGGCGTGGCCACAGCTTTCTATGTCTTCCGCTGTGATTTACCTTACTCTTGAGATATTTCCGACGGTACCCTGAAGGCAGCAGTGACTTGGCTGCTCGTGCAGTCCAGCCGCGCGACAGCGACACACTAACCTACAACTGTGTGATGAGCTCCGAGCTGACGGACCGCCTGCACTCCAAGGTAAGTGAGGCAGGCTCAAGGCGGGAGGCGGTGGTTTGCAATACGCTGATTTCCAAAGACATTTGAGACATTTTGTTCCCAGCGTCCACCATAATTACCAACTGGCTCGACTAACGTGTGTACTTCGCTTGAACGTAGGGGCTGCTCGGTGAGCTCTGCTGGCCTCTAATGGCCGTGAGTGTCTGTGTTAAACAGCAGCGGTGAAGCCTCCAGTAGGACCAGACATATGATTCATCACATTGTTTTAACAAGTGTAGATGCATCGGTATGAAGTGAACACAGCAGTGATGCTGTTTGAGCCCTGAAGCAGCCTCGCTGGGCGGAGACGCCCTGCCTCCTCTCTGCATGCTGCTATCTGTTCAAAGGCACATCCAGGCTTTTTCTCCCCCCTTCCCTCCCTCCCCCGTGCAGCTAGCTCGGTGCATCCCTCCACATCGTAGCGGGTGTTTTTTGTCTCTCCTCTCCTCTCTGACTGTCACACTGCTCCTGTGGAAACGTTTCACACAGCAGAAACAACAACTCGCAGCTGAACGCATCCCTCCTCCTCTGTGTGGTCACGTTTATCTGACATTTGGCTAACAGGGTGGGGTCACCGCGCCTCCGCCTGCACCAGGCCGAGGCTTGTGAGGCGTTCAGGTACTGTCGAAAATACCACCGGTGAAGGGGCACGCTCCTTTACAAATGCCATTAATGTCTGTCACTTAATATAGAGGTATAGTAATTAGGGGTCGACCGATGTGGCTTTTTCAGGGCCCAAAGCAATACCAATACTATTAGAAGTAAAGGAGACTCAAATATTAATTTGAAGTAAAAATGAAATTCTTAAAATTTGAGTTAAACCTAGGTACAATTTACTCAATTAGTACTTTACAAGGAGTACTTCCATTCCCTGCTACTTTAGACTTCCTCTCCACTACATTTATTTCATACATTTAGTTACTAGTTACTCTACAGATTCAGATTATTCACTGTTTATAACTGTGACATGTTACCATTCAGTTCGTGTTGTGGTTGGAACATTGTGTGAGAGGAAGCTGCGTCAGAGCCAAAGTCAAATTCAAATTGGTTTATTTTAACAGCAGTCTACCCATGATAATAATAATAATAATAATAATAATAATAATAATAATAATAATAATAATAATAATAATAAACACCTATTCAACTACTTTCTATAGAAGAGCTGGATTAGTAGATTGACATTCCCTGTGTCTGATCTGTAAAGCTCGCCCATTGTAAAGTGGGCTCATTACCCTACTAACGAAATGTTCTAATGGCCACAATGAGGTTTGTTAAAGGGCATTCAGTCCACAGACTGCCAGTGGAATGGGTCTGTTGTATGGTATTAAACATGTCATTTGTGTCAAACTAAACTACAAAACTTGTCTACTAAAATTAAAACATTAAATTGATAAATTGAACATGAACTGCAAATTAAATTTATTAAGAAAACAGTCTTTACATATGTGAGTGAGTCATAGTTCACCTGAAAGACTGCTGTGATCTTCTTAGTTGTTATCTGTTAGCTCATTGTCAGTTGATGCTTTATAAAATTGCAGCTGATCGCTTTTTCTTCTAACCTGCTTTGCATTTTGTTTTAAAACTTCAGTCCAAAATTGCCTTTTATTTACATAGGATGAAAGCTGTTCTGCCAAATTAAGACCCAGCACTCCCTCAGAATAGAAAGGTAGCAGGCCCAGCAGCTGACTGGGCTCAGAGTCAGTGACGTGTCGCCCTGATCGTCTGCTGGACAACCAGAGGGAGGGAGATCGGAGGGACCTGTGGCCGTTACGATTGTGAAAACATTATGATTAAATAGCAACGTGAATCAAATGAGTGGAGAAGAGGAGTGCTAATGAGCAGACAGTGTGTACTGAAGCTCTGCTCCACAGCTTATCTTATCACACCTTATCTTATTCACAAGCACCTGAGTGGTGCTTGTGAATGTTTGAACACAGTAGTTTGACAGTGACCTGTCAGAGCAGAGGGGGAGTTGGAGTTGTTTGCAAAGAGATAAGCAGGTTTCACCGGACTTCTCAGGAGCAGCTGGAGAAAAAAGTATTTGGAAAGTGAAGAAACATGATGGGACATTTAACGAAATATGTCACCTCTGAAAAGATGGCACTTACATTAAACTGGGCTGTCTATGTAGTAGAAAGACACAAATAATAGATTTTATTAGACATATATATTATATATAACATATAATTATATATTTTAATAGGGGTTATATGATCAGAGATTGGGTGACAGTGGCCAGCTAGTAACAAATGATATGGCATTACAGCTAAAGAGAGCGCTAAAATGTGTTTCTGAAAACCTTTTAGGTGAGAAATAGTCAGTGTGGTTAGAGAATCTTGGTTTCTCAGCACTGCTTGATGAGTCAAGAGACCAGGGAGAGAGGGAGGCAGCTCTCTTTGTTCATCTGACTATATTCTTTGTTTCCGTGGATGACCACATACAAAATGTAGAACAACAATCTGAAGCTAATCCGACAGCCCTGATATTCTGGTAAGAGAGTGCAGGCTTTTACAGAGTGCAGCTTTTGCACACCTTTAGGTTGACAGGTGCGTAGGAGGAGACCAAAGGCCCAAAAAAGCAGGAAAAAGACTCCCTCAAACTGTCCACTTGACTTGCAATTGAGTTTATAGACAACAACCTTTGGGTTTAGGTCTTTGCAGGCAGAATAGAGGGAAGTTAATTATTCTTTTGGCTGCTGTCATTGTAGTGATACACAGTTCCACAATTCAAAATGAATTGAAGAGACATGTGGTGACTTTGCTTCTCTGTGGCCTGACCAGTAGACGGGGCTAAAAAGCGATAGTTTGTCCTGATGCTGGCTCAAGAGGAAAGGTCATGTGAGTGGGTGTCAGAATTATTAGGGCCGTACATCTCCTGACGAGCTGTCTAAGAGTTGTTGAGGCGGTCTGACTGGTCAGGCCTCTCAGACTGGAGGAGGTGGAGTTATTGTTGTTCTGAAAAATGTGTGTGAAGCAGTGTGATGACACTGTGGATTTAGTCTGCTAGTAGCGGTTAGCTTGAACGAAACCTTTCCTGTGTCTTGTGTGCAGATGATGTGGAGTGCTGTGATCCTGCTGGCTGCTGCTGTCAGTGTGGGTGAGTATCCTCTCATTTCTCCAGGACTTTTCTCCCACCTGCCGTCTATGAAAGTTGTGATCTCTGTTTAAGTTTAGCAGTTCATTACTGTGTGTGGAATGTAACAGATTACTTGAAGATGATGTAATTTAAAAACTAAAAATGAAGGTGCACAAGGAGGTCAAATCAGATCACTCATAAACATGGACAGTGATGGTGGAGTTAGAAATGTTAATGATTAATGATTCAACGACAAAGACTAACAATTTAACCAATTAAAAATGTATTAATTGAAAATCAGAGATGTGCACGAATATATCAAAAAGTATCTTTTACAAACTACAAGTACTTGCAAATATATCAAGTAAGAATACAAGATACTTGCTGGAGAGAATGTATTTAAATAAAACACAGTTAATTAGAAAATTCAAAAAGACATTTTTACACAAGCTGATTGATTTCAGTTGCCTCAGTATTGGGTTGATTTTGTTGGGCCAGCTGTTGAATAGCAACAGATGGGAGTGCTCTAATCAATTCAGTTTATCATTAAAGTCATTGTTACTATTACTATTAATGTAGCTGACTGTCAATTAAAGAAACTGCTGTAATTTTGCATCCATAGTTGGAATATGATGTATGTAGTGCAGATATGTGACATTCTTGTGAGTTGTGTCCAGTTTTATGCCCGTGACCAAGTGGCTGCTGGATTGTTGGTTTTGCAAAGTTACACATGTGCTGGAACAGAAGCCATAAAGCAACACCACCGTGTGAGAAAGAGCATCCTGAAATGTTACAAAACTGCAAAATGTATTCCGTGCTGACCTCCTGCTCTAGCAGGATAATCTTACCTTATCTGCCCTCGCTACATTTCTCTGCTAACCTGACTCTCGCCAGATGGATTTCGTTCCGCCTCGCTCCACTCACATACGTCTGGGATCGCTCCCGTTGGGAGGGATTTCGGCACCAGATTTTCAGGTAGAGCCAATCAGGACCGCCGGGCGGGAGTTTCATAGATGTGACGTAGCGGAGAAGTGACTGTTTTGATTCAGACAACAATGGCGGCTCGCATCGAGGAAGCAAGCGTCAACATTGATGCTGCTATTTCATCCGTGTCGTCCAATCTACCCAATATTTTTTCGCTAAAAGAACATCAGAGAACTAACCTGACTCTCGCCAGATGCATTTCGTTCTGCCGAGCTCCACTCACATATGATGAGTTGGAGCTAGGCGGAACGAAATTCATCTGGCGAGAGTCAGGTTAGGTTTTCCCTGCGTCGCTACGTCACAGGTTGGTTTCGATGTGAGTGGTTGAAGTAGCACGTCAATAAAGATGACAGACAAGTGGTTTATCCAATCATATGCAAGGATTTTTGATAAGGCCCAGCCTTCTGAAACACATCTCCAATGGAGCGATCCCAGATGGATGAGTGGAGCCAGGCGGAACGAGATGCATCTGGCGAGAGTCAGGTTATGTCTCTCCATCCTTCTGTGGCTCATTTGATGGGCACAGATGTAACTTCATGCAGCTGCAGGCCTTGTGGCACTTTGTCAGGTGGAACGTGGAAGTAGAGTTGAGGAATTACCTTACATGTAAATCACTTGGGACAAAAGCGTCTGCCAAATGACTCAATGAGCATGTAAATGTGTATTATTAACTTTACAATACATTACTACAACCACTAACTGTTTTATCAGATGAAATTAACTTTTAATGCCCATCCTTAACTCTCATGGATCTTTAAGGAACCCAGCCAGTATTTAAAGCCCGGGACACACCAGGTCCGACGTCTTCCTTAGCCGACTTCCTTCTCCGACCACTCCGTCGGATCCGTTAGGAAGAAAAGTTGCACTGAAACACACCGCCCCGGCTACACCGCAGCGTATACGTTCTGCGCCTGCGCGAGATGCATTAAGTCTCCTAAACATCGGGTGGCGCTAGTCTCGTGCCAGTAACCCAAAACATGAAAACAGGAAATGACGGAGCGGAGTGCGGACTGTAGCTTATCAACACAAAGCACACACAGTGTTAGCTCAGCGTTACTTGCGTGATGTCGTATTACGGTGGTCTCTCTTCCACCAGGGCAGCCAGCTGCTCCTCAAAGTCCTCGGTCCACACAGCCATGGCTTCCAAACATACGCTGGTTTATCCCCAAAATAACGAACGGTGAAGTGTTGTTTGTAACTCTGTGCCGTCTCTGTTTATGTGATGTGTTTATCATTGTCAATTCCGCTGCCCCTCCCACACGCCGCGCTGATTCGCTGGCACACCGCCAATCAGAATGGTCGCCGAACAGCTAGCTAACAACCAATCAGAGTATCCGACGGCGTCCTAACTCAGCCGTCCGACTGAACATGTTCAGTCGGATCAGACGCCGTCCTCGCGCTTTCGCGCGGCTCCGACAACACTGAACACACCGAACAGAAAAGCTCCCTAACTCGTCCGACTCCTTCCTAACACTTCAGACGTCCGACGTCGGACCCGGTGTGTCCCGGGCTTAAGGCATAGAATCCTTTTTGAATGATTCAGCAGCCCATGATTAATGTTCAGTGCCAATGCAGAATGTTTTGCCCCATTGAAGTGAGGGAGTATGGGGGTGTTTAATGCCAGGTTGGTGGTCGGACTAGAAGCGAGTTTAGCCTCCATGCAGGGCCGCAGCTCTGTCCCGTTATGGTCCTGCAGTTAGATTGTTCACTGCATTCCACCTTTAACTAGCTGTTGCTGAAGCAACAAGTTAAAAGCAGCTGAACATCTTCTTATTTTTCTTTTAAACCTCTATTTTGTAACTTGTATGTAGTCTGGATCTTTCTTTAACTTCATATAAATGTTTTAGCTTCCTAACCATAACCATTTAATTTATATTTGTTATAATTACAGTTTATCAACTGTCAATGCAAAAACAATGTGAAAAGGGTTTGTCATGGTGATAAACCTGCAGAGCATTACCAGCTCAGTCTGCAGCTCCCCGTGGCTCTGGGGGACTTTACAGTGGTAAGGCAAGGCAAGTTTATTTATAGCACAATTCAGACAAAGGCAACTCAAAGTGCTTTATAGGGGCATACAATAACATTCAAAGAACATAAAAATTGCATTTAAAATACATTTAAAAACAAGTATGAAGACGTCAAGAAACAAAACATTAAAACAAGTTAAGAGAAAGGGAAGTAGGCTAAAAGAGAAAAGGTTTAAAAGATACAAGACCAGAAAATAAAAGTCATAGTGCAGTTCAAAGTCTGACAGTGACTTCAGTGAAAAGCAGCGGCGAACAGAAAGGTCTTCAGTCTTGATTTAAAAGAGGTGAGAGTTGGAGCAGGCCTGCAGTTTTATCCAGGTATGTGGTGCATAGTAACTGAACGCTGCTTCTCCATGTTTAGTTCTGACTCCAGGGACTGAAAGCAGACCTGGACCTGACGACCTCAGAGGTCTGGATGGTTCAGAACGTGGCAGCAGATCAGAAATGTTTTCAGCTGCAGCAGATAGCTGTTCTCAGTGAAAAAGTCCTAAAAGACCACTGAAGGTTTGCTGCTCCACATGCATCATTAAAACGAAGTTGGAATTCTGAGTTTATCTATCTGGGTGGGACGCCCAAGAAGAGCCAATGAATGAGAAACACTGTAGAGATTAAAGCAAGTAATTATTGGACATTAATCACCCAAGAGACTATAATGGCGTTCTTGTCTGGTGATGGGGTTGGATATTATTCTACTCTTTAAATTGAGTGGTACAACAGTGGTTGTGATGGCTCATTAGATCTGTGCTTCTCTTGTTATGACAAGTCAAAATGTCTGCTGTGGAAAAGGACTGCTGAAGCCTCCATGGGTACATCCCAACGCTCCTTTTTGATATTGTCTCATTTGCTCCTCACATGAACTGGAAGTGGTTCTGGTCAGCCGTCTGGCAGGTCGTCTCACAGCTCATAGTTCTGCTTCGAGGAGCGAGGAGTGAGGATACATGACAGCAGCCTTCAGGGAAGTCTTTGATACAGACGGATCAGATACATCACAACATCAGTGGAGTTTCATACTGAAGTTTAACAGAGTGACTTGTTTCTGACTCGCCATCTAGTCGATCTGTTAACTGTAGGTCTGAACAGATACTTTATTTATTTATTGGAGAGATTTCTCTTTTTTTGATCTGTAGTTTCCCCCAATAACTTTTATCATTAAAGGCAGAGAAAGTCTGTCTGTCAGTCAGAAAGAAACACATCCTTCATCATCATTTCCATTCAGTGACATCACATGTGAGGCTGATAATCCCTGAGCATGGGGTGTGTGTGCTCTGAGGAGGACCCAAATACACACTGCAGCTTGTTAGTCATGTGCAGGTGATTGTTAAACAGGTAACAGGGACGTGTGCAGACACTAATTCCTCTAAAGTCTCTGCAGACAACTGTCTTTCGAGTCACCGTCATCTGAAATAGCTGATGTGTATGTGATGCTTCAAAGGAAAGGAGGTCTAATTTTATTTAAAACATATTTCAGATGAGAGAGACAATGGGATGCAGTTGAGGAGATGTGGGATATACTCTGTATGTATTTGAGCACTGGTAGTAGAATCAGAAATTCGGAAAAGACCATTTCAGAAGGATTATCTCATTTGTCAAACTATTTGATAGCTTCACAATTCAGGAAACGCAGGATTGGACCCAAAACTTAAGCAATGCTGGCTTAGTGTTAGAGTTTAAATCTATTTTGACAGACAGGGTGGCAGTACCTCAAAAAGTAGGTACTCAAAGCAAAAGTACATAGCACATGGCAACATTGTGACAACGATCTGACAGGGGAAGGAGCTAGATGCTACAGGGCGAGTTCCACATTCTGCCTCATTTGCTTTCTCCTCCTGCCCTGATCCCAGAGCCCTATGCTGTCCATGATCTCCATGAGCGTTTGGCCCATGGTCGCCAGCTGAAGATCTACCTGCCCAAAAGTGCCGAGAAGCTGGAGTTTATTCCTGCTGATGAACCTGGCAGGGCCCGCGAGTACTGGAGGAAGAGCAGTTCAAGGTGAGGACGGCTCGGGGACAGCCCCTCCTCTCCTGGTTGTGGATGAGATGGTCATGGAGAGAAGCTGTGAGTTGTTGGGTTGATGTATTTCCATCTCTTCCAGGTTGATGAGAGGCAGGGTGTCAGGCACAGGCAACGACCGCCGCTGGTACATCGACAAGGTAACCAAAGTCATTGATTTAGAGTCTGTCTGACTGGAAATGATTCATTGCTGGATTAGTGAGTCCAGTGTCAAGTGAAAGTGTTGCACCTGCTCAGAGATTAATGTGTATTATATGGTCTGTATGTTTTGTAAGGTGACATATGAGGACCAGGGGACCTACATTCAGAGAGACTGGTGGGATAAAGAGATCTCCACTGTCAAAGTGGCCGTCACACGTGAGTTAGCTGAGGGGTGTAGAAGCCATGGTTGCTAATATAGTTTGCTACTTTTGTTCAATATATTTTTTTTTTACTAAAGATTATGTTCTGCTGTGCAGATGCACTTAGCTGTTGCTGATTTGATCAGTCTAACTGTTCACATCATGAAGCAGGAAGAAAAGCCCACTGCATTAAAAATAGAACAATACAATACACCTAGCTGCCAACACCTGCAGCCTCATTAAATCCCTGTTTTGCACTGAAAATACACTTGCTGATATTTGACTGCAGGCTACATGGACAGTTTTCCTCAAGATGACAGGTCTTGAAGGAAAGCTTCAGGGTGGATCCACCATGCCTGGCAGACGACTCTATGAGATAACAAATGATGTTTGACAGTGCTCAGACATTTTATTTTGAATTCTCTTAAATCGTTTCAGTTTAGGTACATCCTAACTCCTACATCCTTTCTCCCAAAGCTGAGACCATTATGAATCTTACTTGAATAACAATGAGCAAAAAAAGCTTTAATCAGAAGGCAGTGACACGTGGCTGTTTTTGGCCTTTTTTTTTGTTTTTATTTTAAATGCACAAAGTTAGTGTAACTAAGGAAGTAAAGAACAGTAATGAGTTTCTGCCCCTGTTACTCTGAGGCAGGGATGTCACCAAATTCCATTGTTTGGCAGGTGCTTGGATATTTCCTCAGAAAAACATGTGTCAAGTGTTGATTTTCAGTGATATTTGAACTTGGACCATGTAACACTATATGACAGGGCTATTCAGTTGGGCCAGATTTTAAACCCAACAAGTTTAGCTGGGCCAGACATTTGGCAGCGGCTGGTAAGCAGCAGGGAATGACAAATTTTAAACTAAGACAAATGAAACAATGTTTGTTCATCGTTTCTGTTTAAAATGTGGTCACACGTGACACAGGCACATCTACAAGTGCATAAAAAATCAATAAAAGAGCTACAATTGAACATAATCTGTGGTAGTAGCAAGACTTTTTTTTCACATTTGAAATAAAAAAACAAACAAACATTTTGGTCATATATCAGTGCATGAGGACAAGAAGCCCCCCCCCAAAAAAAACCAGACATATATGCACTATTATGCAATATCAGTTTTGCCTGGGGTCTCATGTACGGCTACATGACATCAGCTCGCAAAAATGTGTTTTTTAAGGTTTTTCTCTGCTTTTCTGGCTTGACCACAGCCTGGGCTGCTTGGGCTTTGCTCCTGGGCTGCATGTGGCCCGTGGGCCACCATTTGATGTGGACCCATTGTGTTTTCCAGCTAATAGGAGCAAAGTTACTGTTGCAATTTGTGTAAAGGTGATTACCCAAAAGCAGAAGCACACAGGAGGCAGGCAGGATGAAGAACTGAAAATGAGCTTTTAATGAAAAGCCCAAAATCCAAAAACCATAGAATCCTAAACCCGGTGGGGTAGAAGACCAAAAAATCGAAGTAGCAAACAAAAGCTAAGACAAGTACCAACTAAGTAATAACAGGAGGAGCAAAAACAGAAACATACCACGGGGTAGATCGGGGAGACGCTGGAGGAGACGGGCGCAGGTGAAACACAGAGACAAGAGGGAGCACACAGACTTTAAACACACACACACGCACGCACGCACGCACGCACGCACGCACACACACACACACACACACACACACAGGGGCTGATGACAGACGGGACACCTGAAAAAGGGCAGGAAATGAAAATCAGAACAAGACACATGAGGGTAACATTTCAAAATAAAACAGTTTATCCTGTTCACTTGCGACTGACTGAGAGCTCCAGGTCCAAAAGATTTGTTCTTTTGGACAAACTGTTGCAAACGAAGCATCACTGTTGAGTATCAGGTGTATGTTTGAGAGCAAATGAGTAAGACTAGTGAGTGAGTGAATGGATTATTGTGTGATTACAATAGAATAGCACAAAATAGATTTCTGTTGGCTCAAAGTGACCCATCACATGCTTCGGACAGATGATGTGACTTGCTTTCTCTTTTCATCTCCTCTCTTTCCAGCCAGACACAACTATCTGAAGTGTGTGGCAGGAGAGAGTCTCTACATCTCACTGGAGGGCATGGACCTGGCTGATGCTGCCCTCTCCTTCTCTGGGGATTCTGCTAATGTTACACTGGTGAGATGGATGGATGGTAATTGGACGTGAGCGTTTCCAGTCTACTGACCACTCAAAGCACTTTACAACCTTTGTCACATTCGCCTATTCACAAACACATGAATGCACTGATGGCAACAGGTGCCGACCTGCTCATCACCACCAATTTCAGTATCTTGCTCAAGGACGCTTCCACATGCAGTAGGGGGCCGGATGTGGACGGATGGACAGACGGAGGGAATGAGTGGAGGGATGGAGGGATTCTGTATTTGGGGGTTGTGATGTGATGGATTGTTGAAGGTGCAGCTCTAAGGGGTTTCTGTTTTGTTTCAATATGAGTGTTTTTTACTTTTTCATCACTCAGGGAATCAAGTACCAACCAGAAATGGAAATGCATTTGTTCAATAAATAATTCTGCTTAGTCACCTGTTGGCATCGTGTGTGTCAAAGACGTTGGTGAAGTGACTTTGCTGACCCTGAGGAATCATTTTTTACTTCCTGAACGTCTTTGCAGTTTGTGTTCCTGAGTGAAGCTCTGACAAGAGTTTGTCTCCCTCAGGTACATGACGGTGCTCGGGTGTCCCAGGACCTCCCGGATTACTTTGACCGGGTTCAGACACACTCCATGAACATCGAGATCAGGCATGTGAATTTAACTGATGAGGGACGTTACACCCTGAAAGACCGCAAGGACCGGGTGGTGTCTGTAACCAGAATGGACCTGACAGGTGAGTCCCCACATCTTTATTTACTTTTATTATCATTACTATCTTATCATTCATTATTGAGTGCTCTGCATCCTCATTCTTTCTATGGATCATCAAAGTGGTCCTGAGCAGGGTTGGAAAACAGCACCTGGCCCTGTTAGAGACAGGTGATGGTGTGGGGTTAGTGGCGGGTGAACTCGCTAAATCCACCAGCCACAGTGGTAGGTATATAAAAGTAGCTGAAATGATGAGTCAGCTGGTTGTACATGGACACTGAGGAGCAGAGGAAGGCTGCTACACGCTCACTAAGCAAGGAGCAAGGACAGAAACATGCTCGTCCCTGTTTGTCCTTATGTGCTTTAGTTTACAGTTTCATTGTGTTCTATTCAGCTGATTCAGAAGTTATTGGAGGGTTGACGTCAGTAAAAACCAGTAAGTTTAAAAACAGAGCCCCCGTGATGTCACCCAGAGCTTTCTGAAGAGCCAGAATGAAGCTCAGAGTGGGTGGTACTGGCTGTTGCCATCTCTGCAGTACCTGACTCCCAGCGAATCAAAAATGGGCAAAGAGGCGTAGGGAGGGTGGAGCAGAAGCGAGCCTTGTAAGTTAGATAAGATGGAAGTTACCAAGCGAGCTACGGCTAACAAGCTATCAGAGTTTACACATAAAGAGAAGCGACATTATTTGTGCGGGTCTCATTGCAGGTTTATTCAGCCCAAACTGCTTGAATACCTTCCTGCACATTAACCATGAGCTAGCAAGCAAACACAGGTATGGAGGGTGTGTGTGGGTGTGTGTCTGTGTTCTAGTTCAGTTTTGTTTCTGACCAAAGTAACACTCACCCACCGGTCGCTCTGTGTCGTTCTGTTATCCTGCAGGGTCTTTTCTTTTTCCCGCCTCTTGGCTGTACGATCATTAAGTAAAGTGCACTTCTCTCCATGCAGCAGTCAAATCAGAGACAGTTACATAAGATTCAACACAGATTTTGGCACATCTGCGTCTCATTGCTGCAGACACGTTGAGAAGCAAGAATGAAGACAAATCCTCTTTTTAATCCCAAAAGTTTAAAAAACAAACTCTGTGCTCTCCTTGAGTCCTGGTGTCGATTCCTCCAGATGCTCCGGCCCTGCCCACGGCGCTCTCGCCAGCTCCAGCAGCAGTCTGCTGATTAACGCTAACAGGGTCACTTGTTCATCCCCAAACACGGGCATCTGTCCACCCTCCAGCCCCGAGGACTTTTGTTCTCAGCTATTAATGAGCTTTCACTGTTTCCTCCATATCACAACTGGGTGACGACAAACGAACGGACTCAAAAGCACGACTTAAACACAGAGTTCAGATTTAAGTGAAAGTCTTTCCTTCACAAGGTTCAGCTCGCAGGTGGTCAAGTCAAACAGATCCAGCAGGGAACACGCAGAGACGGGGCTGAGGAAACAGGCAGGAGTTAAAAACCAACACAGAGACAGAAGACGAACTGGCAACGGCCAGGGGAAACACAGGAAGTATAGAGACAACAGAAGGAACATGTGATGGGGAACAGGTGAATGTAATCTGGGCGGGGGAAGACAATCAGAGAGGATTTGAAACAAGAAGAAAGGTAAATACTGCAAAATAAAACGGGCAGTGGAAAACATGAACTACCACACAGAGCGAGACATGACACTCCAGCTGCCTGAGCTGTAGGACAGGGAACATTCTTCCTGTTAAAGAAGGGAATGTGTTGGTGCCACGTCTGTCTCTTGTGTGCTACAGAGTCATGCTGTAGATAGTAGCTGGATGGGATTGATAAAGATT